>JBBPBS010000546.1:0-23875 GCA_037974835.1 Cicer judaicum | reverse complement strand
ACACCTATTGGATGCACAAGATTGGTTAATAACCTAATTGGACAAGAATAAGCCTAGGGAGGACGAAAATGACCTAATTGTTCATCCAATGACACAAAAACACCTATTGGATGCACAAGATTGGTTAAAAACCCTAATTGGACAAGAAAAAGCCTAGGGAGAACGAAAATGACCTAATTGTTTATCCAATGACACAAACGCAACTATTGAATGCACAAGATTGGTTAGAAACCCTAATTGGACAAGAATAAGCCTAGGCAGGACGAAAATGACCTAATTGTTCATCCAATGACACAAACGCAACAATTGGATGCACAAGATTAGTTAGAAAACCTACTTGGACAAGAATAAGCCTAGGGAGGATGAAAATGACCTAATTGTTCATCCAATGACACAAAAACACCTATTGGATGCACAAGAATGGATAGAAACCCTAATTGGACAAGAATAAGCCTAGGGAGGACGAAAATGACCTAATTGTTCATGCAATGATACAAACACACCTATTGGATGCACAAGATTGGTTAGAAACCCTAATTGGACTAGAAAAAGCCTAGGGAGGACGAAAATGACCTAATTATTTATCCAATGACAAAAACGCAACTATTGAATGCACAAGATTGGTTAGAAACCCTAATTGGACAAGAATAAGCCTAGGGAGGACGAAAATGACCTAATTGTTCATCCAATGACACAAACACACCTATTGGATGCACAAGATTGGTTAGAAACCCTAATTGGACAAGAATAAGCCTAGGGAGGACGAAAATGACCTAATTGTTCATCCAATGACACAAATGCAACTATTGGATGCACAAGATTGGTTAGAAACCCTAATTGGACAAGAATAAGCATAGGGAGGATGAAAATTACTTAAATTTTCATCCAAAGACACAAAAACATCTATTGAATGCACAAGATTGGTTAAAAATCCTAATTGGATAAGAATTAGCCTAGGGAAGACAAAAATAACCTAATTATTCATCCTATGACACAAAACACCTATTGGATGCACAAGATTGGTTAAAAACCCTAATTAGACAAGAATTACCCTAGGGAGGATGAAAATGACCTAAATGTTCATCCAATGACACAAAACACCTATTGGATGCACAAGATTGGTTAAAAACCCTAATTGGTAAAGATTAAGTGTAGGGAGGATGAAAATGACCTAAATATTCATCCAATGACACAAAAACACCTATTGGATGCACAAGATTGGTTAAAAACCCTAATTGGATAAGATTAAGTGTAGGGAGGACGAAAATGACCTAAATGTTCATCCAATGACACAAACACACCGATTGGATGCACAAGATTGGTTAGAAACCCAAATTGGACAAGAATAAACCTAAGGAGGTCGAAAATGACCTAATTGTTTATCACATGACACAAACACACCTATTGGATGCACAAGATAGGTTAGAAACCCTAATTGGACAAGAATAAGCCTAGGAAGGACGAAAATGACCTAATTGTTCACCCAATGACAGAAAAACACCTATTGGATGCACAAGAATGGATAGAAACCCTAATTGGACAAGAATAAGCCTAGGGAGGGCAAAAAGGACCTAAATGTTCATCCAATGACACAAAAACACCTATTGGATGCACAAGATTGGTTAAAAACCCTAATTGGACAACAATAAGCCTAGGAAGGACGAAAATGACCTAATTGTTCATCCAATGTCACAAACACAACTACTGGATGCACAAGATTGGTTAGAAACCCTAATTGGACAAGAATAAGCCTAGGGAGGACGAAAATGACTTAAATGTTCATCCAATGACACAAAAACACCTGTTGGATGCACAAGATTGGTTAAAAACCATAATTGGACAAGAATTAGCTTAGGGAGGATGAAAATGACACAAAAACATCTATTGGATGCACAAGATTGGTTAAAAACCCTAACTGGACAAGAATAAGCCTAGGGAGGACGAAAATGACCTAATTGTTCATCCAATGACACAAAAACACCTTTTGGATGCACAAGATTGGATTGAAACCCTAATCGGACAGGATTAAGTGTAGGGAGGACGAAAAGGACCTAAATGTTGATCCAATGACATAAAAACACCTATTGGATGCACAAGATTGGTTAATAACCCTAATTGGTCAACAATAAGCCTAGGAAGGACGAAAATGACCTAATTGTTCATCCAATGTCACAAACACAACTACTGGATGCACAAGATTGGTTAGAAACCCTAATTGGACAAGAATCAGCCTAGGGAGGATGAAAATGACCTAAATGTTCATCCATTGACACAAAAACACCTGTTGGAAGCACAAGATTGGTTAAAAACCCTAATTGGACAAGAATAAGCCTAGGGAGGACGAAAAGGACCTAAATGTTCATCCAATGACACAAAAACACCTTATGGATGCACAAGATTGGTTAAAAACCCTAATTGGACAAGAATAAGCCTATGGAGGACGAAAATGACCTAATTGTTCATCCAATGACACAAAAACACCTATTGGATGCACAAGATTGGTTAAAAACCCTAATTGGACAAGAATAAGCCTAGGGAGGACGAAAATGACCTAATTGTTCATCCAATGACACAAACACACCTATTGGATGCACAAGATTGGTTAGAAACCCTAATTGGACAAGAATAAGCCTAGGGAGGACGAAAATGACCTAATTGTTCATCCAATGACACAAACGCAACAATTGGAAGCACAAGATTGGTTAGAAACCCTACTTAACCAAGAATAAGCCTAGGGAGGATGAAAATGACCTAATTGTTCATCCAATGACACAAAAACACCTATTGGATGCACAAGAATGGATAGAAACCCTAATTGGACAAGAATAAGCCTAGGGAGGACGAAAATGACCTAATTGTTCATCCAATGACACAAACACACCTATTGGATGCACATGATTGGTTAGAAAGCCTAATTGGACAAGAAAAAGCCTAGGGAGGACGAAAATGACCTAATTGTTTATCCAATGACACAAACGCAACTATTGAATGCACAAGATTGGTTAGAAACCCTAATTGGACAAGAATAAGCCTGGGCAGGACGAAAATGACCTAATTGTTCATCCAATGACACAAACGCAACAATTGGATGCACAAGATTAGTTAGAAAACCTACTTGGACAAGAATAAGCCTAGGGAGGATGAAAATGACCTAATTGTTCATCCAATGACACAAAAACACCTATTGGATGCACAAGAATGGATAGAAACCCTAATTGGACAAGAATAAGCCTAGGGAGGACGAAAATGACCTAATTGTTCATCCAATGACAGAAACACACCTATTGGATGCACAAGAATGGATAGAAACCCTAATTGGACAAGAATAAGCCTAGGGAGGACGAAAATGACCTAATTGTTCATCCAATGATACAAACACACCTATTGGATGCACAAGATTGGTTAGAAACCCTAATTGGACAAGAAAAAGCCTAGGGAGGACGAAAATGACCTAATTGTTCATCCAATGACAAAAACGCAACTATTGAATGCACAAGATTGGTTAGAAACCCTAATTACACAAGAATAAGCCTAGGGAGGACGAAAATGACCTAATTGTTCATCCAATGACACAAACGCAACTATTGGATGCACAAGATTGGTTAGAAACCCTAATTGGACAAGAATAAGCATAGGGAGGATGAAAATTACTTAAATTTTCATCCAAAGACACAAAAACATCTATTGAATGCACAAGATTGGTTAAAAATCCTAATTGGACAAGAATAAGCCTAGGGAGGTTGAAAATGACCTAATTGGACAAGAATTAGCCTAGGGCGGATGAAAATGACCTAATTGTTCATCCAATGAAACAAAAACACCTATTGGATGCACAAGATTGGTTAATAACCCTAATTGGACAACAATAAGCCTAGGGAGGACGAAAATGACCTAATTGTTCATCCAATGACACAAAAACACCTATTGGATGCACAAGATTGGTTAGAAACCCTAATTGGACAAGATTAAGTTTAGGGAGGACGAAAATGACCTAATTGTTCATCCAATGACACAAAACACGTATTGGATGCACAAGATTGGTTAAAAACCCTAATTGGACAAGAATTAACCTAGGGAAGACGAAAATGACCTAAATGTTCATCCAATGACACAAAACACCTATTGGATGCACAAGATTGGTTAAAAACCCTAATTGGTAAAGATTAAGTGTAGGGAGGATGAAAATGACCTAAATATTCATCCAATGACACAAAAACACCTATTGGATGCACAAGATTGGTTAAAAACCCTAATTGGATAAGATTAAGTGTAGGGAGGACGAAAATGACCTAAATGTTCATCCAATGACACAAACACACCGATTGGATGTACTAGATTGGTTAGAAACCCAAATTGGACAAGAATAAACTTAGGGAGGTCGAAAATGACCTAATTGTTTATCACATGACACAAACACACCTATTGGATGCACAAGATAGGTTAGAAACCCTAATTGGACAAGAATAAGCCTAGGGAGGACGAAAATGATCTAATTGTTCATCCATTGACAGAAAAACCCCTATTGGATGCACAAGAATGGATAGAAACCCTAATTGGACAAGAATAAGCCTAGGGAGGACAAAAAGGACCTAAATGTTCATCCAATGACACAAAAACACCTATTGGATGCACAAGATTGGTTAAAAACCCTAATTGGACAAGAATAAGCCTAGGGAGGACGAAAATGAACTAATTGTTCATCCAATGTTTCAAACACAACTACTGGATGCACAAGATTGGTTAGAAACCCTAATTGGACATGAATAAGCCTAGGAAGGATGAAAATGACCTAAATGTTCATCCACTGAGACAAAAACACCTATTGGATGCACAAGATTGGTTAGAAACCCTAATTGGACAAGAATAAGCCTAGGGAGGATAAAAAGGACCTAAATGTTCATCCAATGACACAAAAACACCTATTGGATGCACAAGATTGGTTAGAAATCCTAATTGGACAAGAATAAGCCTAGGCAGGACAAAAAGGACCTCAATGTTCATCCAATGACACAAACGCAACAATTGGAAGCACAAGATTGGTTAGAAACCCTACTTGGACAAGAATAAGCCTAGGGAGGATGAAAATGACCTAATTGTTCATCCAATGACACAAAAACACCTATTGGATGCACAAGAATGGATAGAAACCTAATTGGACAAGAATAAGCCTAGGGAGGACGAAAATGACCTAATTGTTCATCCAATGACACAAACACACCTATTGGATGCACAAGATTGGTTAGAAACCCTAATTGCACAAGAATAAGCCTAGGGAGGACGAAAATGACCTAATTGTTCATCCAATGACACAAAAACACCTATTGGATGCACAAGAATGGATAGAAACCCTAATTGGACAAGAATAAGCCTAGGGAGGACGAAAATGACCTAATTGTTCATCCAATGACAGAAACACACCTATTGGATGCACAAGAATGGATAGAAACCCTAATTGGACAAGAATAAGCCTAGGGAGGACGAAAATGACCTAATTGTTCATCCAATGACACAAACGCACCTATTGGATGCACAAGATTGGTTAGAAACCCTAATTGGACAAGAATAAGCCTAGGGAGGACGAAAATAACCTAATAGTTCATCCAATGACACAAAAACACCTATTGGATACAGCAGAATGGATAGAAACCCTAATTGGACAAGAATAAGCCTAGGGAGGACGAAAATGACCTAATTGTTCATCCAATGATACAAACACACCTATTGGATGCACAAGATTGGTTAATAACCTAATTGGACAAGAATAAGCCTAGGGAGGACGAAAATGACCTAATTGTTCATCCAATGACACAAAAACACCTATTGGATGCACAAGATTGGTTAAAAACCCTAATTGGACAAGAAAAAGCCTAGGGAGAACGAAAATGACCTAATTGTTTATCCAATGACACAAACGCAACTATTGAATGCACAAGATTGGTTAGAAACCCTAATTGGACAAGAATAAGCCTAGGCAGGACGAAAATGACCTAATTGTTCATCCAATGACACAAACGCAACAATTGGATGCACAAGATTAGTTAGAAAACCTACTTGGACAAGAATAAGCCTAGGGAGGATGAAAATGACCTAATTGTTCATCCAATGACACAAAAACACCTATTGGATGCACAAGAATGGATAGAAACCCTAATTGGACAAGAATAAGCCTAGGGAGGACGAAAATGACCTAATTGTTCATGCAATGATACAAACACACCTATTGGATGCACAAGATTGGTTAGAAACCCTAATTGGACTAGAAAAAGCCTAGGGAGGACGAAAATGACCTAATTATTTATCCAATGACAAAAACGCAACTATTGAATGCACAAGATTGGTTAGAAACCCTAATTGGACAAGAATAAGCCTAGGGAGGACGAAAATGACCTAATTGTTCATCCAATGACACAAACACACCTATTGGATGCACAAGATTGGTTAGAAACCCTAATTGGACAAGAAAAAGCCTAGGGAGGACGAAAATGACCTAATTGTTCATCCAATGATACAAACACACCTATTGGATGCACAAGATTGGTTAGAAACCCTAATTGGACAAGAAAAAGCCTAGGGAGGACGAAAATGACCTAATTGTTCATCCAATGACACACACGCAACTATTTAATGCACAAGATTGGTTAGAAACCCTAATTGGACAAGAATAAGCCTAGGCAGGACGAAAATGACCTAATTGTTCATCCAATGACACAAACGCAACAATTGGATGCACAAGATTAGTTAGAAAACCTACTTGGACAAGAATAAGCCTAGGGAGGATGAAAATGACCTAATTGTTCATCCAATGACACAAAAACACCTATTGGATGCACAAGAATGGATAGAAACCTAATTGGACAAGAATAAGCCTAGGGAGGACGAAAATGACCTAATTGTTCATCCAATGACACAAACACACCTATTGGATGCACAAGATTGGTTAGAAACCCTAATTGGACAAGAATAAGCCTAGGGAGGACGAAAATGACCTAATTGTTCATCCAATGACACAAACGCAACAATTGGATGCACAAGATTGGTTAGAAACCCTAATTGGACAAGACTAAGCCTAGGAAGGATAAAAATGACCTAAATGTTCATCCAATGACACAAAAACACCTATTGGATGCACAAGATTGGTTAGAAACCCTAATTGGAAAAGAATAAGTATATGGAGGACGAAAATGACCTAAATGTTCATCCAATGACACAAAACACAACTATTGGATGCACAAGATTGGTTAGAAACCCTAATTGGACAAGAATAAGCCTAGGGAGGACGAAAATGACCTAATTGTTCATCCAATGACACAAACACACCTATTGGATGCACAAGATTGGTTAGAAACCCTAATTGGACAAGAATAAGCCTAGGGAGGACGAAAATGACCTAATTGTTCATCCAATGATACAAACACACCTATTGGATGCACAAGATTGGTTAGAAACCCTAAATGGACAAGAAAAAGCCTAGGGAGGACGAAAATGACCTAATTGTTCATCCAATGACAAAAACGCAACTATTGAATGCACAAGATTGGTTAGAAACCCTACTTGGACAAGAATAAGCCTAGGGAGGATGAAAATGACCTAATTGTTCATCCAATGACACAAAAACACCTATTGGATGCACAAGAATGGATAGAAACCCTAATTGGACAAGAAAAAGCCTAGGGAGGACGAAAATGACCTAATTGTTCATCCAATGACAAAAACGCAACTATTGAATGCACAAGATTGGTTAGAAACCCTAATTGGACAAGAATAAGCCTAGGGAGGACGAAAATGACCTAATTGTTCATCCAATGACACAAACACAACTATTAAATGCACAAGATTGGTTAGAAACCCTAATTGGACAAGAATAAGCCTAGGGAGGACGAAAATGACCTAATTGTTCATCCAATGACACAAACACACCTATTGGATGCACAAGATTGGTTAGAAACCCTAATTGGACAAGAATAAGCCTAGGGAGGACGAAAATGACCTAATTGTTCATCCAATGACACAAACGCAACAATTGGAAGCACAAGATTGGTTAGAAACCCTACTTAACCAAGAATAAGCCTAGGGAGGATGAAAATGACCTAATTGTTCATCCAATGACACAAAAACACCTATTGGATGCACAAGAATGGATAGAAACCCTAATTGGACAAGAATAAGCCTAGGGAGGACGAAAATGACCTAATTGTTCATCCAATGACACAAACACACCTATTGGATGCACATGATTGGTTAGAAAGCCTAATTGGACAAGAAAAAGCCTAGGGAGGACGAAAATGACCTAATTGTTTATCCAATGACACAAACGCAACTATTGAATGCACAAGATTGGTTAGAAACCCTAATTGGACAAGAATAAGCCTGGGCAGGACGAAAATGACCTAATTGTTCATCCAATGACACAAACGCAACAATTGGATGCACAAGATTAGTTAGAAAACCTACTTGGACAAGAATAAGCCTAGGGAGGATGAAAATGACCTAATTGTTCATCCAATGACACAAAAACACCTATTGGATGCACAAGAATGGATAGAAACCCTAATTGGACAAGAATAAGCCTAGGGAGGACGAAAATGACCTAATTGTTCATCCAATGATACAAACACACCTACTGGATGCACAAGATTGGTTAGAAACCCTAATTGGACAAGAAAAAGCCTAGGGAGGACGAAAATGACCTAATTGTTCATCCAATGACAAAAACGCAACTATTGAATGAACAAGATTGGTTAGAAACCCTAATTGGACAAGAATAAGCCTAGGGAGGACGAAAATGACCTAACTGTTCATCCAATGACACAAACACACCTATTGGATGCACAAGATTGGTTAGAAACCCTAATTGGACAAGAATAAGCCTAGGGAGGACGAAAATGACCTAATTGTTCATCCAATGATACAAACACACCTATTGGATGCACAAGATTGGTTAGAAACCCTAATTGGACAAGAAAAAGCCTAGGGAGGACGAAAATGACCTAATTGTTCATCCAATGACAAAAACGCAACTATTGAATGCACAAGATTGGTTAGAAACCCTAATTACACAAGAATAAGCCTAGGGAGGACGAAAATGACCTAATTGTTCATCCAATGACACAAACGCAACTATTGGATGCACAAGATTGGTTAGAAACCCTAATTGGACAAGAATAAGCATAGGGAGGATGAAAATTACTTAAATTTTCATCCAAAGACACAAAAACATCTATTGAATGCACAAGATTGGTTAAAAATCCTAATTGGACAAGAATAAGCCTAGGGAGGTTGAAAATGACCTAATTGGACAAGAATTAGCCTAGGGCGGATGAAAATGACCTAATTGTTCATCCAATGACACAAAAACACCTATTGGATGCACAAGATTGGTTAATAACCCTAATTGGACAACAATAAGCCTAGGGAGGACGAAAATGACCTAATTGTTCATCCAATGACACAAAAACACCTATTGGATGCACAAGACTGGTTAGAAACCCTAATTGGACAAGATTAAGTTTAGGGAGGACGAAAATGACCTAATTGTTCATCCAATGACACAAAACACGTATTGGATGCACAAGATTGGTTAAAAACCCTAATTGGATAAGAATTAGCCTAGGGAAGACAAAAATAACCTAATTATTCATCCTATGACACAAAACACCTATTGGATGCACAAGATTGGTTAAAAACCCTAATTAGACAAGAATTACCCTAGGGAGGATGAAAATGACCTAAATGTTCATCCAATGACACAAAACACCTATTGGATGCACAAGATTGGTTAAAAACCCTAATTGGAAAAGATTAAGTGTAGGGAGGATGAAAATGACCTAAATATTCATCCAATGACACAAAAACACCTATTGGATGCACAAGATTGGTTAAAAACCCTAATTGGATAAGATTAAGTGTAGGGAGGACGAAAATGACCTAAATGTTCATCCAATGACACAAACACACCGATTGGATGCACAAGATTGGTTAGAAACCCAAATTGGACAAGAATATTCCTAAAGAGGTCGAAAATGACCTAATTGTTTATCACATGACACAAACACACCTATTGGATGCACAAGATAGGTTAGAAACCCTAATTGGACAAGAATAAGCCTAGGAAGGACGAAAATGACCTAATTGTTCACCCAATGACAGAAAAACACCTATTGGATGCACAAGAATGGATAGAAACCCTAATTGGACAAGAATAAGCCTAGGGAGGACGAAAAGGACCTAAATGTTGATCCAATGACATAAAAACACCTATTGGATGCACAAGATTGGTTAATAACCCTAATTGGACAACAATAAGCCTAGGAAGGACGAAAATGACCTAATTGTTCATCCAATGTCACAAACACAACTACTGGATGCACAAGATTGGTTAGAAACCCTAATTGGACAAGAATAAGCCTAGGGAGGACGAAAATGACTTAAATGTTCATCCAATGACACAAAAACACCTGTTGGATGCACAAGATTGGTTAAAAACCATAATTGGACAAGAATTAGCTTAGGGAGGATGAAAATGACACAAAAACATCTATTGGATGCACAAGATTGGTTAAAAACCCTAATTGGACAAGAATAAGCCTAGGAAGGACGAAAATGACCTAATTGTTCACCCAATGACAGAAAAACACCTATTGGATGCACAAGAATGGATAGAAACCCTAATTGGACAAGAATAAGCCTAGGGAGGACGAAAAGGACCTAAATGTTGATCCAATGACATAAAAACACCTATTGGATGCACAAGATTGGTTAATAACCCTAATTGGACAACAATAAGCCTAGGAAGGACGAAAATGACCTAATTGTTCATCCAATGTCACAAACACAACTACTGGATGCACAAGATTGGTTAGAAACCCTAATTGGATAAGAATCAGCCTAGGGAGGATGAAAATGACCTAAATGTTCATCCATTGACACAAAAACACCTGTTGGAAGCACAAGATTGGTTAAAAACCCTAATTGGACAAGAATAAGCCTAGGGAGGACGAAAAGGACCTAAATGTTCAACCAATGACACAAAAACACCTTATGGATGCACAAGATTGGTTAAAAACCCTAATTGGACAAGAATAAGCCTATGGAGGACGAATATGACCTAATTGTTCATCCAATGACACAAAAACACCTATTGGATGCACAAGATTGGTTAAAAACCCTAATTGGACAAGAATAAGCCTAGGGAGGAGGAAAGTGACCTAATTGTTCATCCAATGTCACAAACACAACTACTGGATGCACAAGATTGGTTAGAAACCCTAATTGGACAAGAATAAGCCTAGGGAGGACGAAAATGACCTAATTGTTCATCCAATGACACAAACACACCTCTTGGATGCACAAGATTGGATAGAAACCCTAATTGGACAAGAATAAGCCTAGGGAGGACGAAAAGGACCTAAATGTTCATCCAATGACACAGAAACACTTATTGGATGCACAAGATTGGTTAAAAACCCTAATTGGACAAGAATAAGCCTAGGGAGGACGAAAAGGACCTAAATGTTCATCCAATGACACAAAAACACATATTGGATGCACAAGATTGGTTAAAAACCCTAATTGGACAACAATAAGCCTAGGAAGGACGAAAATGACCTAATTGTTCATCCAATGTCACAAACACAACTACTGGATGCACAAGATTGGTTAGAAACCCTAATTGGACATGAATAAGCCTAGGAAGGATGAAAATGACCTAAATGTTCATCCACTGACACAAAAACACCTATTGGATGCACAAGAATGGATAGAAACCCTAATTGGACAAGAATAAGCCTAGGGAGGACGAAAATGACCTAATTGTTCATCCAATGACACAAACACACCTATTGGATGCACAAGATTGGTTAAAAACCCTAATTGGACAAGAATAAGCCTAGGGAGGACGAAATGACCTAATTGTTCATCCAATGTCACAAACACAACTACTGGATGCACAAGATTGGTTACAAACCCTAATTGGACATGAATAAGCCTAGGGAGGATGAAAATGACCTAATTGTTCATCCAATGACACCTATTGGATGCACAAGATTCGTTTGAAACCCTAATTGGACAAGATTAAGTGTAGGGAGGACGAAAAGGACCTAAATGTTCATCCAATCACACAAACACACCGATTGGATGCACAAGATTGGTTAGAAACCCAAATTGGATAAGAATAAACCTAAGGAGGTCGAAAATGACCTAATTGTTTATCACATGACACAAACACACCTATTGGATGCACAAGATAGGTTAGAAACCCTAATTGGACAAGAATAAGCCTAGGAAGGATGAAAATGACCTAATTGTTCACCCAATGACAGAAAAACACCTATTGGATGCACAACAATGGATAGAAACCCTAATTGGACAAGAATAAGCCTAGGGAGGACAAAAAGGACCTAAATGTTCATCCAATGACACAAAAACACCTATTGGATGCACAAGATTGGTTAAAAACCCTAATTGGACAACAATAAGCCTAGGAAGGACGAAAATGACCTAATTATTCATCCAATGTCACAAACACAACTACTGGATGCACAAGATTGATTAGAAACCCTAATTGGACAAGAATAAGCCTAGGGAGGACGAAAATGACTTAAATGTTCATCCAATGACACAAAAACACCTGTTGGATGCACAAGATTGGTTAAAAACCATAATTGGACAAGAATTAGCTTAGGGAGGATGAAAATGACACAAAAACATCTATTGGATGCACAAGATTGGTTAAAAACCCTAACTGGAAAAGAATAAGCCTAGGGAGGACGAAAATGACCTAATTGTTCATCCAATGACACAAAAACACCTTTTGGATGCACAAGATTGGATTGAAACCCTAATCGGACAGGATTAAGTGTAGGGAGGACGAAAAGGACCTAAATGTTGATCCAATGACATAAAAACACCTATTGGATGCACAAGATTGGTTAATAACCCTAATTGGACAACAATAAGCCTAGGAAGGACGAAAATGACCTAATTGTTCATCCAATGTCACAAACACAACTACTGGATGCACAAGATTGGTTAGAAACCCTAATTGGACAAGAATCAGCCTAGGGAGGATGAAAATGACCTAAATGTTCATCCATTGACACAAAAACACCTGTTGGAAGCACAAGATTGGTTAAAAACCCTAATTGGACAAGAATAAGCCTAGGGAGGACGAAAAGGACCTAAATGTTCATCCAATGACACAAAAACACCTTATGGATGCACAAGATTGGTTAAAAACCCTAATTGGACAAGAATAAGCCTATGGAGGACGAAAATGACCTAATTGTTCATCCAATGACACAAAAACACCTATTGGATGCACAAGATTGGTTAAAAACCCTAATTGGACAAGAATAAGCCTAGGGAGGACGAAAGTGACCTAATTGTTCATCCAATGTCAAAAACACAACTACTGGATGCACAAGATTGGTTAGAAACCCTAGTTGGACAAGAATAAGCCTAGGGAGGACGAAAATGACCTAATTGTTCATCCAATGACACAAACACACCTCTTGGATGCACAAGATTGGATAGAAACCCTAACTGGACAAGAATAAGCCTAGGGAGGACGAAAATGACCTAATTGTTCATCCAATGACACAAAAACACCTTTTGGATGCACAAGATTGGATTGAAACCCTAATCGGACAGGATTAAGTGTAGGGAGGACGAAAAGGACCTAAATGTTGATCCAATGACATAAAAACACCTATTGGATGCACAAGATTGGTTAATAACCCTAATTGGACAACAATAAGCCTAGGAAGGACGAAAATGACCTAATTGTTCATCCAATGTCACAAACACAACTACTGGATGCACAAGATTGGTTAGAAACCCTAATTGGACAAGAATCAGCCTAGGGAGGATGAAAATGACCTAAATGTTCATTCATTGACACAAAAACACCTGTTGGAAGCACAAGATTGGTTAAAAACCCTAATTGGACAAGAATAAGCCTAGGGAGGACGAAAAGGACCTAAATGTTCATCCAATGACACAAAAACACCTTATGGATGCACAAGATTGGTTAAAAACCCTAATTGGACAAGAATAAGCCTATGGAGGACGAAAATGACCTAATTGTTCATCCAATGACACAAAAACACCTATTGGATGCACAAGATTGGTTAAAAACCCTAATTGGACAAGAATAAGCCTAGGGAGGACGAAAGTGACCTAATTGTTCATCCAATGTCACAAACACAACTATTGGATGCACAAGATTGGTTAGAAACCCCAATTGGACAAGAATAAGCCTAGGGAGGACGAAAATTACCTAATTGTTCATCCAATGACACAAACACACCTCTTGGATGCACAAGATTGGATAGAAACCCTAATTGGACAAGAATAAGCCTAGGGAGGACGAAAATGACCTAATTGTTCATCCAATGATACAAACACACCTATTGGATGCACAAGATTGGTTAGAAACCCTAATTGGACAAGAAAAAGCCTAGGGAGGACGAAAATGACCTAATTGTTCATCCAATGACAAAAACGCAACTATTGAATGCACAAGATTGGTTAGAAACCCTAATTGGACAAGAATAAGCCTAAGGAGGACGAAAATGACCTAATTATTCATCCAATGATACAAACACACCTATTGGATGCACAAGATTGGTTAGAAACCCTAAATGGACAAGAAAAAGCCTAGGGAGGACGAAAATGACCTAATTGTTCATCCAATGACAAAAACGCAACTATTGAATGCACAAGATTGGTTAGAAACCCTACTTGGACAAGAATAAGCCTAGGGAGGATGAAAATGACCTAATTGTTCATCCAATGACACAAAAACACCTATTGGATGCACAAGATTGGTTAGAAACCCTAATTGGACAAGAATAAGCCTAGGGAGGACGAAAATGACCTAATTGTTCATCCAATGACACAAACACACCTATTGGATGCACAAGATTGGTTAGAAACCCTAATTGGACAAGAATAAGCCAAGGTAGGACGAAAATGACCTAATTGTTCATCCAATGACACAAACACACCTATTGGATGCACAAGATTGGTTAGAAACCCTAATTGGACAAGAATAAGCCTAGGGAGGACGAAAATGACCTAATTGTTCATCCAATGACACAAAAACACCTATTGGATGCACAAGATTGGTTAAAAACCCTAATTGGACAAGAATAAGCCTAGGGAGGACGAAAAGGACCTAAATGTTCATCCAATGACAGAAAAACACCTATTGGATGCACAAGATTGGGTTGAAAACCTAATCGGACAGGATTAGGTGTAGGGAGGACGAAAAGGACCTAAATGTTGATCCAATGACATAAAAACACCTATTGGATGCACAAGATTGGTTAATAACCCTAATTGGACAACAATAAGCCTAGGAAGGACGAAAATGACCTAATTGTTCATCCAATGTCACAAACACAACTACTGGATGCACAAGATTGGTTAGAAACCCTAATTGGACAAGAATCAGCCTAGGGAGGATGAAAATGACCTAAATGTTCATCCATTGACACAAAAACACCTGTTGGAAGCACAAGATTGGTTAAAAACCCTAATTGGACAAGAATAAGCCTAGGGAGGACGAAAAGGACCTAAATGTTCATCCAATGACACAAAAACACCTTATGGATGCACAAGATTGGTTAAAAACCCTAATTGGACAAGAATAAGCCTATGGAGGACGAAAATGACCTAATTGTTCATCCAATGACACAAAAACACCTATTGGATGCACAAGATTGGTTAAAAACCTTAATTGGACAAGAATAAGCCTAGGGAGGACGAAAGTGACCTAATTGTTCATCCAATGTCACAAACACAACTACTGGATGCACAAGATTGGTTAGAAACCCTAGTTGGACAAGAATAAGCCTAGGGAGGACGAAAATGACCTAATTGTTCATCCAATGACACAAACACACCTCTTGGATGCACAAGATTGGATAGAAACCCTAACTGGACAAGAATAAGCCTAGGGAGGACGAAAATGACCTAATTGTTCATCCAATGAGACAAAAACACCTTTTGGATGCACAAGATTGGATTGAAACCCTAATCGGACAGGATTAAGTGTAGGGAGGACGAAAAGGACCTAAATGTTGATCCAATGACATAAAAACACCTATTGGATGCACAAGATTGGTTAATAACCCTAATTGGTCAACAATAAGCCTAGGAAGGACGAAAATGACCTAATTGTTCATCCAATGTCACAAACACAACTACTGGATGCACAAGATTGGTTAGAAACCCTAATTGGACAAGAATCAGCCTAGGGAGGATGAAAATGACCTAAATGTTCATCCATTGACACAAAAACACCTGTTGGAAGCACAAGATTGGTTAAAAACCCTAATTGGACAAGAATAAGCCTAGGGAGGACGAAAAGGACCTAAATGTTCATCCAATGACACAAAAACACCTTATGGATGCACAAGATTGGTTAAAAACCCTAATTGGACAAGAATAAGCCTATGGAGGACGAAAATGACCTAATTGTTCATCCAATGACACAAAAACACCTATTGGATGCACAAGATTGGTTAAAAACCCTAATTGGACAAGAATAAGCCTAGGGAGGACGAAAGTGACCTAATTGTTCATCCAATGTCACAAACACAACTACTGGATGCACAAGATTGGTTAGAAACCCTAGTTGGACAAGAATAAGCCTAGGGAGGACGAAAATGACCTAATTGTTCATCCAATGACACAAACACACCTCTTGGATGCACAAGATTGGATAGAAACCCTAACTGGACAAGAATAAGCCTAGGGAGGACGAAAATGACCTAATTGTTCATCCAATGACACAAAAACACCTTTTGGATGCACAAGATTGGATTGAAACCCTAATCGGACAGGATTAAGTGTAGGGAGGACGAAAAGGACCTAAATGTTGATCCAATGACATAAAAACACCTATTGGATGCACAAGATTGGTTAATAACCCTAATTGGACAACAATAAGCCTAGGAAGGACGAAAATGACCTAATTGTTCATCCAATGTCACAAACACAACTACTGGATGCACAAGATTGGTTAGAAACCCTAATTGGACAAGAATCAGCCTAGGGAGGATGAAAATGACCTAATTGTTCATCCAATGACACAAACGCAACAATTGGAAGCACAAGATTGGTTAGAAACCCTACTTGGACAAGAAAAAGCCTAGGGAGGATGAAAATGACCTAATTGTTCATCCAATGACACAAAAACACCTATTGGATGCACAAGAATGGATAGAAACCCTAATTGGACAAGAATAAGCCTAGGGAGGATGAAAATGACCTAATTGTTCATCCAATGACACAAACACACCTATTGGATGCACAAGATTGGTTAGAAACCCTAATTGGACAAGAATAAGCCTAGGGAGGACGAAAATGACCTAATTGTTCATCCAATGACACACACGCAACTATTTAATGCACAAGATTGGTTAGAAACCCTAATTGGACAAGAATAAGCCTAGGCAGGACGAAAATGACCTAATTGTTCATCCAATGACACAAACGCAACAATTGGATGCACAAGATTAGTTAGAAAACCTACTTGGACAAGAATAAGCCTAGGGAGGATGAAAATGACCTAATTGTTCATCCAATGACACAAAAACACCTATTGGATGCACAAGAATGGATAGAAACCTAATTGGACAAGAATAAGCCTAGGGAGGACGAAAATGACCTAATTGTTCATCCAATGACACAAACACACCTATTGGATGCACAAGATTGGTTAGAAACCCTAATTGGACAAGAATAAGCCTAGGGAGGACGAAAATGACCTAATTGTTCATCCAATGACACAAACGCAACAATTGGATGCACAAGATTGGTTAGAAACCCTAATTGGACAAGACTAAGCCTAGGAAGGATAAAAATGACCTAAATGTTCATCCAATGACACAAAAACACCTATTGGATGCACAAGATTGGTTAGAAACCCTAATTGGAAAAGAATAAGTATATGGAGGACGAAAATGACCTAAATGTTCATCCAATGACACAAAACACAACTATTGGATGCACAAGATTGGTTAGAAACCCTAATTGGACAAGAATAAGCCTAGGGAGGACGAAAATGACCTAATTGTTCATCCAATGACACAAACACACCTATTGGATGCACAAGATTGGTTAGAAACCCTAATTGGACAAGAATAAGCCTAGGGAGGACGAAAATGACCTAATTGTTCATCCAATGACAAAAACGCAACTATTGAATGCACAAGATTGGTTAGAAACCCTAATTGGACAAGAATAAGCCTAGGGAGGACGAAAATGACCTAATTGTTCATCCAATGACACAAAAACACCTATTGGATGCACAAGAATGGATAGAAACCCTAATTGGACAAGAATAAGCCTAGGGAGGACGAAAATGACCTAATTGTTCATCCAATGACAGAAACACACCTATTGGATGCACAAGAATGGATAGAAACCCTAATTGGACAAGAATAAGCCTAGGGAGGATGAAAATGACCTAATTGTTCATCCAATGATACAAACACACCTATTGGATGCACAAGATTGGTTAGAAACCCTAATTGGACAAGAAAAAGCCTAGGGAGGACGAAAATGACCTAATTGTTCATCCAATGACAAAAACGCAACTATTGAATGAACAAGATTGGTTAGAAACCCTAATTGGACAAGAATAAGCCTAGGGAGGACGAAAATGACCTAACTGTTCATCCAATGACACAAACACACCTATTGGATGCACAAGATTGGTTAGAAACCCTAATTGGACAAGAATAAGCCTAGGGAGGACGAAAATGACCTAATTGTTCATCCAATGATACAAACACACCTATTGGATGCACAAGATTGGTTAGAAACCCTAATTGGACAAGAAAAAGCCTAGAGGGGACGAAAATGACCTAATTGTTCATCCAATGACAAAAACGCAACTATTGAATGCACAAGATTGGTTAGAAACCCTAATTGGACAAGAATAAGCCTAGGGAGGACGAAAATGACCTAATTATTCATCCAATGATACAAACACACCTATTGGATGCACAAGATTGGTTAGAAACCCTAATTGGACAAGAAAAAGCCTAGGGAGGACGAAAATGACCTAATTGTTCATCCAATGACAAAAACGCAACTATTGAATGCACAAGATTGGTTAGAAACCCTACATGGACAAGAATAAGCCTAGGGAGGATGAAAATGACCTAATTGTTCATCCAATGACACAAAAACACCTATTGGATGCACAAGAATGGATAGAAACCCTAATTGGACAAGAATAAGCCTAGGGAGGACGAAAATGACCTAATTGTTCATCCAATGATACAAACACACCTATTGGATGCACAAGATTGGTTAGAAACCCTAATTGGACATGAAAAAGCCTAGGCAGGACGAAAATGACCTAATTGTTCATCCAATGACAAAAACGCAACTATTGAATGCACAAGATTGGTTAGAAACCCTAATTGGACAAGAATAAGCCTAGGGAGGACGAAAATGACCTAATTGTTCATCCAATGACACAAACACAACTATTAAATGCACAAGATTGGTTAGAAACCCTAATTGGACAAGAATAAGCCTAGGGAGGACGAAAATGACCTAATTGTTCATCCAATGACACAAACACACCTATTGGATGCACAAGATTGGTTAGAAACCCTAATTGGACAAGAATAAGCCTAGGGAGGACGAAAATGACCTAATTGTTCATCCAATGACACAAACGCAACAATTGGAAGCACAAGATTGGTTAGAAACCCTACTTAACCAAGAATAAGCCTAGGGAGGATGAAAATGACCTAATTGTTCATCCAATGACACAAAAACACCTATTGGATGCACAAGAATGGATAGAAACCCTAATTGGACAAGAATAAGCCTAGGGAGGACGAAAATGACCTAATTGTTCATCCAATGACACAAACACACCTATTGGATGCACAAGATTGGTTAGAAACCCTAATTGGACAAGAAAAAGCCTAGGGAGGACGAAAATGACCTAATTGTTCATCCAATGACACAAACGCAACTATTGAATGCACAAGATTGGTTAGAAACCCTAATTGGACAAGAATAAGCCTAGGGAGGACGAAAATGACCTAATTGTTCATCCAATGACACAAACACACCTATTGGATGCACAAGATTGGTTAGAAACCCTAATTGGACAAGAATAAGCCTAGGGAGGACGAAAATGACCTAATTGTTCATCCAATGACACAAACGCAACAATTGGATGCACAAGATTGGTTAGAAACCCTAATTGGACAAGACTAAGCCTAGGAAGGATAAAAATGACCTAAATGTTCATCCAATGACACAAAAACACCTATTGGATGCACAAGATTGGTTAGAAACCCTAATTGGAAAAGAATAAGTATATGGAGGACGAAAATGACCTAAATGTTCATCCAATGACACAAAACACAACTATTGGATGCACAAGATTGGTTAGAAACCCTAATTGGACAAGAATAAGCCTAGGGAGGACGAAAATGACCTAATTGTTCATCCAATGACACAAACACACCTATTGGATGCACAAGATTGGTTAGAAACCCTAATTGGACAAGAATAAGCCTAGGGAGGACGAAAATGACCTAATTGTTCATCCAATGACAAAAACGCAACTATTGAATGCACAAGATTGGTTAGAAACCCTAATTGGACAAGAATAAGCCTAGGGAGGACGAAAATGACCTAATTGTTCATCCAATGACACAAAAACACCTATTGGATGCACAAGAATGGATAGAAACCCTAATTGGACAAGAATAAGCCTAGGGAGGACGAAAATGACCTAATTGTTCATCCAATGACAGAAACACACCTATTGGATGCACAAGAATGGATAGAAACCCTAATTGGACAAGAATAAGCCTAGGGAGGACGAAAATGACCTAATTGTTCATCCAATGACACAAACACACCTATTGGATGCACAAGATTGGTTAGAAACCCTAATTGGACAAGAAAAAGCCTAGGGAGGACGAAAATGACCTAATTGTTCATCCAATGACACAAACACACCTATTGGATGCACAAGATTGGTTAGAAACCCTAATTGGACAAGAATAAGCCTAGGGAGGACGAAAATGACCTAAATGTTCATCCAATGACACAAACACACCTATTTGATGCACAAGATTCGTTAAAAACCCTAAATGTTCATCCAATGACCTAAATGTTCATCCAATGACACAAACTCACCAATTGGATGCATAAGATTGGTTAGAAACCCTAATTGGACAAGAATAAGCATTGGGAGGTCGTAAATGACCTAAATGTTCATCCAATGACACAAACACACCAATTGCATGCACAAGATTGGTTAATAACCCTAATTGGACAAGAACAAACCTAGGGAGACCGAAAATGACCTAATTGTTCATCCAATGACACAAACACACCTATTGGATGCACAAGATTGGTTAGAAACCCTAATTGGACAAGAATAAGCCTAGGGAGGACGAAAATGACCTAATTGTTCATCCAATGACACAAAAACACCTATTGGATGCACAAGAATGGATAGAAACCCTAATTGGACAAGAATAAGCCTAGGGAGGACGAAAATGACCTAATTGTTCATCCAATAACAGAAACACACCTATTGGATGCACAAGAATGGATAGAAACCCTAATTGGACAAGAATAAGCCTAGGGAGGACGAAAATGACCTAATTGTTCATCCAATGACACAAACGCACCTATTGGATGCACAAGATTGGTTAGAAACCCTAATTGGACAAGAATAAGCCTAGGGAGGACGAAAATGACCTAATTGTTCATCCAATGACACAAACGCAACAATTGGATGCACAAGATTGGTTAGAAACCCTAATTGGACAAGACTAAGCCTAGGAAGGATGAAAATGACCTAAATGTTCATCCAATGACACAAAAACACCTATTGGATGCACAAGATTGGTTAAAAATCCTAATTGGACAAGAATAAGCTTTGGGAGGACGAAAATGACCTAATTGTTCATCCAATGACACAAACACAACT
Organism: Cicer judaicum; assembly: GCA_037974835.1. NCBI lineage: Eukaryota > Viridiplantae > Streptophyta > Magnoliopsida > Fabales > Fabaceae > Cicer > Cicer judaicum. The sequence continues at coordinate 1,887 of JBBPBS010000546.1, read as the reverse complement.
ATTTGATGCATAAGTTTGGTTAGAAACCCTAATTGGACAAGAATAAGCCTAGGGAGGACGAAAATGACCTAATTGTTCATCCAATGACACAAACACACCTATTGGATGCACAAGATTGGTTAGAAACCCTAATTGGACAAGAATAAGCCTAGGAAGGACGAAAATGACCTAATTGTTCATCCAATGACACAAAAACACCTATTGGATGCACAAGAATGGATAGAAACCCTAATTGGACAAGAATAAGCCTAGGGAGGACGAAAATGACCTAATTGTTCATCCAATGATACAAACACACCTATTGGATGCATAAGATTGGTTAGAAACCCTAATTGGACAAGAAAAAGCCTAGGGAGGACGAAAATGACCTAATTGTTCATCCAATGACAAAAACGCAACTATTGAATGCACAAGATTGGTTAGAAACCCTAATTGGACAAGAATAAGCCTAGGGAGGACGAAAATGACCTAATTATTCATCCAATGATACAAACACACCTATTGGATGCACAAGATTGGTTAGAAACCCTAATTGGACAAGAAAAAGCCTAGGGAGGACGAAAATGACCTAATTGTTCATCCAATGACAAAAACGCAACTATTGAATGCACAAGATTGGTTAGAAACCCTACATGGACAAGAATAAGCCTAGGGAGGATGAAAATGACCTAATTGTTCATCCAATGACACAAAAACACCTATTGGATGCACAAGAATGGATAGAAACCCTAATTGGACAAGAATAAGCCTAGGGAGGACGAAAATGACCTAATTGTTCATCCAATGATACAAACACACCTATTGGATGCACAAGATTGGTTAGAAACCCTAAATGGACAAGAAAAAGCCTAGGGAGGACGAAAATGACCTAATTGTTCATCCAATGACAAAAACGCAACTATTGAATGCACAAGATTGGTTAGAAACCCTACTTGGACAAGAATAAGCCTAGGGAGGATGAAAATGACCTAATTGTTCATCCAATGACACAAAAACACCTATTGGATGCACAAGAATGGATAGAAACCCTAATTGGACAAGAAAAAGCCTAGGGAGGACGAAAATGACCTAATTGTTCATCCAATGACAAAAACGCAACTATTGAATGCACAAGATTGGTTAGAAACCCTAATTGGACAAGAATAAGCCTAAGGAGGACGAAAATGACCTAATTATTCATCCAATGATACAAACACACCTATTGGATGCACAAGATTGGTTAGAAACCCTAAATGGACAAGAAAAAGCCTAGGGAGGACGAAAATGACCTAATTGTTCATCCAATGACAAAAACGCAACTATTGAATGCACAAGATTGGTTAGAAACCCTAATTGGACAAGAATAAGCCTAGGGAGGACGAAAATGACCTAATTGTTCATCCAATGACACAAAAACACCTATTGGATGCACAAGAATGGATAGAAACCCTAATTGGACAAGAATAAGCCTAGGGAGGACGAAAATGACCTAATTGTTCATCCAATGACAGAAACACACCTATTGGATGCACAAGAATGGATAGAAACCCTAATTGGACAAGAATAAGCCTAGGGAGGATGAAAATGACCTAATTGTTCATCCAATGATACAAACACACCTATTGGATGCACAAGATTGGTTAGAAACCCTAATTGGACAAGAAAAAGCCTAGGGAGGACGAAAATGACCTAATTGTTCATCCAATGACAAAAACGCAACTATTGAATGAACAAGATTGGTTAGAAACCCTAATTGGACCAGAATAAGCCTAGGGAGGACGAAAATGACCTAACTGTTCATCCAATGACACAAACACACCTATTGGATGCACAAGATTGGTTAGAAACCCTAATTGGACAAGAATAAGCCTAGGGAGGACGAAAATGACCTAATTGTTCATCCAATGA
>JBBPBS010000543.1:470528-500900 GCA_037974835.1 Cicer judaicum | reverse complement strand
GCACAAGATTTGTTAGAAACCCTAATTGGACAAGAATAAGCCTAGGGAGGTCGAAAATGACCTAAAAGTTCATCCAATGACACAGACACACCTATTGGATGCACAAGATTTGTTAGAAACCCTAATTGGACAAGAATAAGCCTAGGGAGGACGAAAATGACCTAATTGTTCATCCAATGACACAGACACATCTATTGGAGGCACAAGATTGGTTAGAATCCATAATTGGACAAGAATAGGCCTAGGGAGGTCTAAAATGACCTAAATGTTCATCCAATTACACAAACACAAGTATTGGATGCACAAGATTGGTTAGAAACCCTAATTGGACAAGAATAAGCCTAGGGAAGTCTAAAATGACCTAAATGTTGATCGAATTACACAAACACAACTATTGGATGCACAAGATTGGTTAGAAACCCTAATTGGACAAGAATAAGCCTAGGGAGGACGAAAATGACCTAAATGTTCATCCAATGATACAAACACAAGTATTGGATGCACAAGATTGGTTAGAAACCCTAATTGGACGAGAATAAGCCTAGGGAGGTCGAAAATGACCTAAATGTTCATCTAATTACACAAACACACCAATTGGACGCACAAGATTTGTTAGAAACCCTAATTGGACAAGAATAAGCCTAGGGAGGACGAAAATTACCTAATTGTTCATCCAATGACACAAACACACCTATTGGATGCACAAGATTTGTTAGAAACCCTAATTGGACAAGAATAAGCCTAGGGACGACGAAAATGACCTAATTGTTCATCCAATGACACAAACACACCTATTGGATGCACAAGATTGGTTAGAAACCCTAATTGGACAAGAATATGCCTAGAGAGGTCGTAAGACCTAAATGTTCATCCAATGACACAAACACACCTATTGGATGCACAAGATTTTTTAGAAACACTAATTGGACAAGAATAAGCCTAGGGAGGACGAAAATGACCTACTTGTTTATCCAATGACACAAAGACACCTATTGGATGCACAAAATTGGTTAGAAACCCGAATTGGACAAGAATAAGCCTAGGGAGGTCTAAAATGACCTAAATGTTCATACAATGACACAAGATTGGTTAGAAACCCTAATTGGACAAGAATAAGCCTAGGGAGGTCGAAAATGACCTAAATGTTCATCCAACGACACAAACACAAGTATTGGATGCACAAGATTGGTTAGAAACCATAATTGGACAAGAATAAGCCTAGGGAGGTCTAAAATGACCTAAATGTTCATACAATTACACAAACACAAGTATTGGATGCACAAGATTGGTTAGAAACCCTAATTGGACAAGAATAAGCCTACGGAGGTCTAAGATGACCTAAATGTTCATCCAATTACACAAACACAACTATTGGATGCACAAGATTTGTTAGAAACCCTAATTGGAAAAGAATAAGCCTAGCGAGGTCGAAAATGACCTAAATGTTCATCTAATTACACAAACACACCGATTGGACGCACAAGATTTGTTAGAAACCCTAATTGGACAAGAATAAGCCTAGGGAGGACGAAAATTACCTAATTATTCATCCAATGACACAAACACACCTATTGGATGCACAAGATTGGTTAGAAATCCTAATTGGACGAGAATAAGCCTAGGGAGGTCTAAAATGACTTAAATGTTCATCCAATGACACAGACACACCTATTGGATGCACAAGATTTGTTAGAAACCCTAATTGGACAAGAATAAGCCTAGGGAGAACGAAAATGACCTAATTGTTCATCCAATGACAGAAACACACCTATTGGATGCACAAGATTTGTTAGAAACACTAATTGGACAAGAATAAGCCTAGGGAGGACGAAAATGACCTAATTGTTTATCCAATGACACGAACACACCTATTGGATGCACAAAATTGGTTAGAAACCCTAATTGGACAAGAATAAGCCTAGGGAGGTCTAAAATGACCTAAATGTTCATCCAATTACACAAACACAAGTATTGGATCCACAAGATTGGTTAGAAACCCTAATTGGACAAGAATAAGCCTAGGAAGGTCTAAAATGACCTAAAAGTTCATCCAATGACACAAAGCACACCTATTGGAGGCACAAGATTGGTTAGAAATCTTAATTGGAAAAGAATAAGCCTAGCGAGGTCGAAAAGTACCTAAAAATCATCCAATGACACAAACACACCTATTGGATGCACTAGATTGGCTAGAAACCCTAATTGGACAAGAATAAGACTAGGGAGGTCAAAAATGACCTAAATGTTCATCCAACGACACAAACACAAGTATTGGATGCACAAGATTGGTTAGAAACCATAATTGGACAAGAATAAGCCTAGGGAGGTCTAAAATGACCTAAATGTTGATCCAATTACACAAACACAAGTATTGGATGCACAAGATTGGTTAGAAACCCTAATTGGACAAGAATAAGCCTAGGGAGGTCGAAAATGACCTAAATGTTCATCCAATGATACAAACACAAGTATTGGATGCACAAGATTGGTTAAAAACCCTAATTGGACGAGAATAAGCCTAGGGACGTCGAAAAGTACCTAAAAGTTTATCCAATGACACAAACACAACCATTGGATGCACAAGATTTGTTAGAAACACTAATTGGACAAGAATAAGCCTAGGGAGGACGAAAATGACCTAATTGTTTATCCAATGACACGAACACACCTATTGGATGCACAAAATTGGTTAGAAACCCTAATTGGACAAGAATAAGCCTAGGGAGGTCTAAAATGACCTAAATGTTCATCCAATGACACAAACACAAGTATTGGATGCACAAGATTGGTTAGAAACCCTAATTGGATAAGAATAAGCCTAGGGAGGTCGAAAATGACCTAAATGTTCATCCAATGACACAAACACAACTGTTGGATGCACAAGATTGGTTAGAAACCCTAATTGGACAAGAATAAGCCTAGGGAGGTCTAAAGTGACCTAAATGTTCATCCTGTTACACAAACACAAGTATTGGATGCACAAGATTGGTTAGAAACCCTAATTGGACAAGAGTAAGCCTAGGGATGTCGAAAAGTACCTAAAAATCATCCAAGGACACAAACACACCTATTGGATGCACAAGATTAGTTAGAAACCCTAATTCGACGAGAATAAGCCTAGGGAGGTGGAAAATGACCTAAATGTTCATCCAACGACACAAACACAAGTGTTGGATGCACAAGATTGGTTAGAAACCCTAATAAAACAAGAAAAAGCCTAGGGAGGTCTAAAATGACCTAAATGTTCATCCAACGACACAAACACAAGTATTGGATGCACAAGATTGGTTAGAAACCCTAATTGGACAAGAATAAGCCTACGGAGGTCTAAAATGAACTAACTTTTCATCCAATTACACAAACACAACTATTGGATGCACAAGATTGGTTAGAAACCCTAATTTGAAAAGAATAAGCCTAGGGAAGTCGAAAATGACCTAAATGATCATCCAATGACCCAAATACAAGTATTGGACGCACAAGATTTGTTAGAAACCCTAATTGGACAAGAATAAGCCTAGGGAGGACGAAAATGACCTAAAAGTTTATCCAATGACACAAACACACCTATTGGATGCACAAGATTGGTTAGAAACCCTAATTGGACGAGAATAAGCCTAGGGAGGTCTAAAATGACGTAAATGTTCATCCAATTGCACAAACACAAGTATTGGATGCACAAGATTGGTTAGAAACCCTAATTGGACAAGAATAAGCCTATGGAGGTCGAAAATGACCTAAATGTTCATCCAATGACACAAACACAAGTATTGGATGCACAAGATTGGTTAGAAACCCTAATTGGACAAGAATAAGCCTAGGGAGGTCTAAAATGACCTAAATGTTCATCCAATTACACAAACACAAGTATTGGATGCACAAGATTGGTTAGAAACCCTAATTGGACAAGAATAAGCCTAGGGAGGTCTAAAATGACCTAAATGTTCATCCAATTACACAAACACAACTATTGGATGCACAAAAATTGGTTAGAAACCCTAATTGGACAAGAATAAGCCTAGGGAGGTCGAAAATGACTTAAATGTTCATCCAATGATACAAACACAAGTGTTGGATGCACAAGATTGGTTAGAAACCCTAATTGGACAAGAATAAGCCTAGGGTGGTCGAAAATGACCTAAATGTTCATCTAATTACACAAACACACCAATTGGACGCACAAGATTTGTTAGAAACCCTAATTGGACAAGAATAAGCCTAGGGAAGACGAAAATGACCTAATTGTTCTTCCAATGACACAAACACACCTATTGGATGCACAAGATTGGTTAGAAACCCTAATTGGACGAGAATAAGCCTAGGGAGGTCGAAAATGACCTAAATGTTCATCCAATTACACAAACACAACTATTGGATGCAAAAGATTGGTTAGAAACCCTAATTGGACAAGAATAAGCCTAGGGAGGTCTAAAATGACCTAAATGTTCATCCAATTACACAAACACAACTATTGGATGCACAAAAATTGGTTAGAAACCCTAATTGGACAAGAATAAGCCTAGGGAGGTCGAAAATGACTTAAATGTTCATCCAATGATACAAACACAAGTGTTGGATGCACAAGATTGGTTAGAAACCCTAATTGGACAAGAATAAGCCTAGGGTGGTCGAAAATGACCTAAATGTTAATCTAATTACACAAACACACCAATTGGACGTACAAGATTCGTTAGAAACCCTAATTGGACAAGAATAAGCCTAGGGAGGTCTAAAATGACCTAAATGTTCATCCAATTACACAAACACAACTATTGGATGCAAAAGATTGGTTAGAAACCCTAATTGGACAAGAATAAGCCTAGGGAGGTCTAAAATGACCTAAATGTTCATCCAATTACACAAACACAACTATTGGATGCACAAGATTGGTTAGAAACCCTAATTGGACAAGAATAAGCCTAGGGAGGTCGAAAATGACTTAAATGTTCTTCCAATGATACAAATACAAGTATTGGATGCACAAGATTGGTTTGAAACCCTAATTGGACAAGAATAAGCCTAGGGAGGTCTAAAATGACCTAAATGTTCATCCAATTACACAAACACAACTATTGGATGCACAAGATTGGTTAGAAACCCTAATTGGACAAGAATAAGCCTAGGGAGGTCTAAAATGACCTAAATGTTCATCCAATGATACAAACACAAGTATTGGATGCACAAGATTGGTTAGAAACCCTAATTGGACAAGAGTAAGCCTAGGGAGGTCGAAAAGTACCTAAAAGTTCATCCAATGACACAAACACAACTATTGGATGCACAAGATTTCTTAGAAACCCTAATTGGAAAAGAATAAGCCTAGGGAGGTCGAAAATGACCTAAATGTTCATCTAATTACACTAACACACCATTTGGACGCACAAGATTTGTTAGAAACCCTAATTGGACAAGAATAAGCCTAGGGAGGACAAAAATGATCTAGTTGTTCATCCAATGACACAAAGACACCTATTGGATGCACAAGATTGGTTAGAAACCCTAATTGGACGAGAATAAGCCTAGGGAGGTCGAAAATGACCTAAATGGTCATCCAATGACACAAACACAAGTATTGGATGCACAAGATTGGTTAGAAACCCTAATTGGACAAGAATAAGCCTAGGGAGGTCTAAAATGACCTAAATGTTCATCCAATTACACAAACACAACTATTGGATGCACAAAAATTGGTTAGAAACCCTAATTGGACAAGAATAAGCCTAGGGAGGTCGAAAATGACTTAAATGTTCATCCAATGATACAAACACAAGTGTTGGATGCACAAGATTGGTTAGAAACCCTAATTGGACAAGAATAAGCCTAGGGTGGTCGAAAATGACCTAAATGTTAATCTAATTACACAAACACACCAATTGGACGTACAAGATTCGTTAGAAACCCTAATTGGACAAGAATAAGCCTAGGGAGGACGAAAATGACCTAATTGTTCATCCAATGACACAGACACATCTATTGGAGGCACAAGATTGGTTAGAATCCATAATTGGACATGAATAGGCCTAGGGAGGTCTAAAATGACCTAAATGTTCATCCAATTACACAAACACAAGTATTGGATGCACAAGATTGGTTAGAAACCCTAATTGGACAAGAATAAGCCTAGGGAAGTCTAAAATGACCTAAATGTTGATCCAATTACACAAACACAACTATTGGATGCACAAGATTGGTTAGAAACCCTAATTGGACAAGAATAAGCCTAGGGAGGACGAAAATGACCTAAATGTTCATCCAATGATACAAACACAAGTATTGGATGCACAAGATTGGTTAGAAACCCTAATTGGACAAGAATAAGCCTAGGGAGGACGAAAATGACCTAATTGTTCTTCCAATGACACAAACACACCTATTGGATGCACAAGATTGGTTAGAAACCCTAATTGGACGAGAATAAGCCTAGGGAGGTCGAAAATGACCTAAATGTTCATCCAATAACACAAACACAACTATTGGATGCAAAAGATTGGTTAGAAACCCTAATTGGACAAGAATAAGCCTAGGGAGGTCTAAAATGACCTAAATGTTCATCCAATTACACAAACACAACTATTGGATGCACAAGATTGGTTAGAAACCCTAATTGGACAAGAATAAGCCTAGGGAGGTCGAAAATGACCTAAAAGTTCATCCAATGACACAGACACACCTATTGGATGCACAAGATTGGTTAGACACTTTAATTGGACAAGAATAAGCCTAGGGATGTCGAAAAGTACCTAAAAATCATCCAATGATACAAACACACCTATTGGATGCACTAGATTGGCTAGAAACCCAAATTGCACAAGAATAAGACTAGGGAGGTCGAAAATGACCTAAATGTTCATCCAACGACACAAACACAAGTATTGGATGCACAAGATTGGTTAGAAACCTTAATTGGAAAAAAATAAGCCTAGGGAGGTCGAAAAGTACCTAAAAATCATCCAATGACACAAACACAACTATTGGATGCACTAGATTGGCTAGAAACCCTAATTGGACAAGAATAAGACTAGCGTGGTCGAAAATGACCTAAATGTTCATCCAACGACACAAACACAAGTATTGGATGCTCAAGATTGGTTAGAAACCCTAATTGGACAAGAATAAGCCTAGAGAGGTCGGAAAGTACCTAAAAGTTCATCCAATGACACAAACACAACTATTGGATGCATAAGATTTGTTAGAAACCCTAATTGGACATGAATAAGCCTAGGGAGGACGAAAATGACCTAATTGTTCATCCAATGACACAAACACACCTATTGGATGCACAAGATTAGTTAGAAACCCTAATTCGACGAGAATAAGCCTAGGGAGGTGGAAAATGACCTAAATGTTCATCCAACGACACAAACACAAGTATTGGATGCACAAGATTGGTTAGAAACCCTGATTGGACTAGAATAATCCTAGGGAGGTCGAAAATGACCTAAATGTTCATCCAAGGACACAAACACAAGTGTTGGATGCACAAGATTGGTTAGAAACCCTAATTGGACAAGAATAAGCCTAGGGAGGTCTAAAATGACCTAAATGTTCATCCAACGACACAAACACAAGTATTGGATGCACAAGATTGGTTAGAAACCCTAATTGGACAAGAATAAGCCTAGGGAGGTCTAAAATGACCTAAGTTTTCATCCAATTACACAAACACAACTATTGGATGCACAAGATTGGTTAGAAACCCTAATTTGAAAAGAATAAGCCTAGGGAAGTCGAAAATGACCTAAATGTTCATCCAATGACACAAATACAAGTATTCGACGCACAAGATTTGTTAGAAACCCTAATTGGACAAGAATAAGCCTAGGGAGGACGAAAATGACCTAAAAGTTCATCCAATGACACAAACACACCTATTGGATGCACAAGATTGGTTAGAAACCCTAATTGGACGAGAATAAGCCTAGGGAGGTCTAAAATGACGTAAATGTTCATCCAATTGCACAAACACAAGTATTGGATGCACAAGATTGGTTAGAAACCCTAATTGGACAAGAATAAGCCAATGGAGGTCGAAAATGACCTAAATGTTCATCCAATGACACAAACACAAGTATTGGATGCACAAGATTTGTTAGAAACCCTAATTGGACAAGAATAAGCCTAGGGAGGTCTAAAATGACCTAAATGTTCATCCAATTACACAAACACAACTATTGGATGCACAAGATTGGTTAGAAACCCTAATTGGATAAGAATAAGCCTAGGGAGGTCGAAAATGACCTAAATGTTCATCCAATGACACAAACACAACTGTTGGATGCACAAGATTGGTTAGAAACCCTAATTGGACAAGAATAAGCCTAGGGAGGTCTAAAGTGACCTAAATGTTCATCCTGTTACACAAACACAAGTATTGGATGCACAAGATTGGTTAAAAACCCTAATTGGACAAGAGTAAGCCTAGGGATGTCGAAAAGTACCTAAAAATCATCCAAGGACACAAACACACCTATTGGATGCACAAGATTAGTTAAAAACCCTAATTCGACGAGAATAAGCCTAGGGAGGTGGAAAATGACCTAAATGTTCATCCAACGACACAAACACAAGTGTTGGATGCACAAGATTGGTTAGAAACCCTAATAAAACAAGAAAAAGCCTAGGGAGGTCTAAAATGACCTAAATGTTCATCCAACGACACAAACACAAGTAGTGGATGCACAAGATTGGTTAGAAACCCTAATTGGACAAGAATAAGCCTACGGAGGTCTAAAATGAACTAACTTTTCATCCAATTACACAAACACAACTATTGGATGCACAAGATTGGTTAGAAACCCTAATTTGAAAAGAATAAGCCTAGGGAAGTCGAAAATGACCTAAATGATCATCCAATGACACAAATACAAGTATTGGACGCACAAGATTTGTTAGAAACCCTAATTGGACAAGAATAAGCCTAGGGAGGACGAAAATGACCTAAAAGTTTATCCAATGACACAAACACACCTATTGGATGCACAAGATTGGTTAGAAACCCTAATTGGACGAGAATAAGCCTAGGGAGGTCTAAAATGACGTAAATGTTCATCCAATTGCACAAACACAAGTATTGGATGCACAAGATTGGTTAGAAACCCTAATTGGACAAGAATAAGCCTATGGAGGTCGAAAATGACCTAAATGTTCATCCAATGACACAAACACAAGTATTGGATGCACAAGATTGGTTAGAAACCCTAATTGGACTAGAATAAGCCTAGGGAGGTCTAAAATGACCTAAATGTTCATCCAACGACACAAACACAAGTATTGGATGCACAAGATTGGTTAGAAACCCTAATTGGACAAGAATAAGCCTAGGGAGGTCTAAAATGACCTAAGTTTTCATCCAATTACACAAACACAACTATTGGATGCACAAGATTGGTTAGAAACCCTAATTGGACAAGAATAAGCCTAGGGAAGTCGAAAATGACCTAAATGTTCATCCAATGATACAAACACAAGTATTGGATGCACAAGATTGGTTAGAAACCCTAATTGGACAAGAATAAGCCTAGGGAGGTCGAAAAGTACCTAAAAGTTCATCCAATGACACAAACACACCTATTGGATGCACTAGATTGGCTAGAAACCCAAATTGCACAAGAATAAGACTAGGGAGGTCGAAAATGACCTAAATGTTCATCCAACGACACAAACACAAGTATTGGATGCACAAGATTGGTTAGAAACCTTAATTGGAAAAAAATAAGCCTAGGGAGGTCGAAAAGTACCTAAAAATCATCCAATGACACAAACACAACTATTGGATGCACTAGATTGGCTAGAAACCCTAATTGGACAAGAATAAGACTAACGTGGTCGAAAATGACCTAAATGTTCATCCAACGACATAAACACAAGTATTGGATGCACAAGATTGGTTAGAAACCCTAATTGGACAAGAATAAGCCTAGGGTGGTCGGAAAGTACCTAAAAGTTCATCCAATGACACAAACACAACTATTGGATGCATAAGATTTGTTAGAAACCCTAATTGGACATGAATAAGCCTAGGGAGGACGAAAATGACCTAAATGTTCATCCAACGACACAAACACAAGTATTGGATGCACAAGATTGGTTAGAAACCTTAATTGGAAAAAAATAAGCCTAGGGAGGTCGAAAAGTACCTAAAAATAATCCAATGACACAAACACAACTATTGGATGCACTAGATTGGCTAGAAACCCTAATTGGACAAGAATAAGACTAGCGAGGTCGAAAATGACCTAAATGTTCATCCAACGACACAAACACAAGTATTGGATGCACAAGATTGGTTAGAAACCCTAATTGGACAAGAATAAGCCTAGGGAGGTCGGAAAGTACCTAAAAGTTCATCCAATGACACAAACACAACTATTGGATGCATAAGATTTGTTAGAAACCCTAATTGGACATGAATAAGTCTAGGGAGGTCGAAAATGATCTAAATCTTAATCTAATTACACAAATACACCTATTGGATGCACAAGATTTGTTACAAATCCTAATTGGACAAGAATAAGCCTAGGGAGGACGAAAATGACCTAATTGTTCATCCAATGACACAAGCACACCTATTGGATGCACAAGATTTGTTAGAAACACTAATTGGACAAGAATAAGGCTAGGGAGGACGAAAATGACCTAATTGTTCATCCAATGACACAAACACACCTATTGTGTGCACAAGATTGGTTAGAAACCCTAATTGGACGAGAATAAGCCTAGGGAGGTCGAAAATGACTTAAATGTTCATCCAATGACACAAACACAAGTATTGGATGCACAAGATTGGTTAGAAACCCTAATTGGACTAGAATAAGCCTAGGGAGGTGGAAAATGACCTAAATGTTCATCCAAGGACACAAACACAAGTGTTGGATGCACAAGATTGGTTAGAAACCCTAATTGGACAAGAATAAGCCTAGGGAGGTCTAAAATGACCTAAATGTTCATCCAACGACACAAACACAAGTATTGGATGCACAAGATTGGTTAGAAACAATAATTGGACAAGAATAAGCCTAGGGAGGTCTAAAATGACCTAAATGTTCATCCAATTACACAAACACAAGTATTGGATGCACAAGATTGGTTAGAAACCCTAATTGGGCACGAGTAAGCCTAGGGAGGTCGACAATGACCTAAAAGTTCATCCAATGACACAAACACACCTATTGGATGCACAAGCTTTGTTAGAAACCATAATTGGACAAGAATAAGCCTAGGGAGGACGAAAATGACCTAATTGTTCATTCAATGACACAAACACACCTATTGGATGCACAAGATTGGTTAGAAACCCTAATTGGACAAGAATAAGCCTAGGGAGGTCTAAAATGACCTAAATGTTCATCCAATTACACAAACACAACTATTGGATGCACAAGATTAGTTAGAAACCCTAATTCGACGAGAATAAGCCTAGGGAGGTGGAAAATGACCTAAATGTTCATCCAATGACACAAACACAAGTATTGGATGTACAAGATTGGTTAGAAACCCTAATTGGACTAGAATAAGCCTAGGGAGGTCGAAAATGACCTAAATGTTCATCCAAGGACACAAACACAAGTGTTGGATGCACAGGATTGGTTAGAAACCCTAATTGGACAAGAATAAGCCTAGGGAGGTCTAAAATGACCTAAATGTTCATCCAACGACACAAACACAAGTATTGGATGCACAAGATTGGTTAGAAACCCTAATTGGACAAGAATAAGCCTAGGGAGGTCTAAAATGACCTAAATGTTCATCCAATTACACAAACACAACTATTGGATGCACAAGATTGGTTAGAAACCCTAATTGGACAAGAATAAGCCTAGGGAGGTCGAAAATGACCTAAAAGTTCATCCAATGACACAGACACACCTATTGGATGCACAAGATTGGTTAGACACTTTAATTGGACAAGAATAAGCCTAGGGATGTCGAAAAGTACCTAAAAATCATCCAATGATACAAACACACCTATTGGATGCACTAGATTGGCTAGAAACCCAAATTGCACAAGAATAAGACTAGGGAGGTCGAAAATGACCTAAATGTTCATCCAACGACACAAACACAAGTATTGGATGCACAAGATTGGTTAGAAACCTTAATTGGAAAAAAATAAGCCTAGGGAGGTCGAAAAGTACCTAAAAATCATCCAATGACACAAACACAACTATTGGATGCACTAGATTGGCTAGAAACCCTAATTGGACAAGAATAAGACTAGCGTGGTCGAAAATGACCTAAATGTTCATCCAACGACACAAACACAAGTATTGGATGCTCAAGATTGGTTAGAAACCCTAATTGGACAAGAATAAGCCTAGAGAGGTCGGAAAGTACCTAAAAGTTCATCCAATGACACAAACACAACTATTGGATGCATAAGATTTGTTAGAAACCCTAATTGGACATGAATAAGCCTAGGGAGGACGAAAATGACCTAATTGTTCATCCAATGACACAAACACACCTATTGGATGCACAAGATTAGTTAGAAACCCTAATTCGACGAGAATAAGCCTAGGGAGGTGGAAAATGACCTAAATGTTCATCCAATGACACAAACACAAGTATTGGATGCACAAGATTGGTTAGAAACCCTAATTGGACGAGAATAAGCCTAGGGAGGTCGAAAATGACCTAAATGTTCATCCAAGGACACAAACACAAGTGTTGGATGCACAAGATTGGTTAGAAACCCTAATTGGGCAAGAATAAGCCTAGGGAGGTCTAAAATGACCTAAATGTTCATCCGGCGACACAAACACAAGTATTGGATGCACAAGATTGGTTAGAAACCCTAATTGGACAAGAATAAGCCTAAGGAGGTCGGAAAGTACCTAAAAGTTCATCCAATGACACAAACACAACTATTGGATGCATAAGATTTGTTAGAAACCCTAATTGGACATGAATAAGCCTAGGGAGGACGAAAATGACCTAATTGTTCATCCAATGACACAAACGCACCTACTGGATGCACAAGATTAGATAGAAACCCTAATTCGACGAGAATAAGCCTAGGGAGGTGGAAAATGACCTAAATGTTCATCCAATGACACAAACACAAGTATTGGATGCACAAGATTGGTTAGAAACCCTAATTGGACTAGAATAAGCCTAGGGAGGTCGAAAATGACCTAAATGTTAATCCAAGGACACAAACACAAGTGTTGGATGCACAAGATTGGTTAGAAACCCTAATTGGACAACAATAAGCCTAGGGAGGTCTAAAATGACCTAAATGTTCATCCAACGACACAAACACAAGTATTGGATGCACAAGATTGGTTAGAAACCCTAATTGGACAAGAATAAGCCTAGGGAGGTCTAAAATGACCTAAGTTTTCATCCAATTACACAAACACAACTATTGGATGCACAAGATTGGTTAGAAACCCTAATTGGACAAGAATAAGCCTAGGGAAGTCGAAAATGACCTAAATGTTCATCCAATGATACAAACACAAGTATTGGATGCATAAGATTTGTTAGAAACCCTAATTGGACAAAAATAAGCCTAGGGAGGTCGAAAAGTACCTAAAAGTTCATCCAATGACACAAACACACCTATTGGATGCACAAGATTGGTTAGAAACCCTAATTGGACGAGAATAAGCCTAGGGAGGTCTAAAATGACGTAAATGTTCATCCAATTGCACAAACACAAGTATTGGATGCACAAGATTGGTTAGAAACCCTAATTGGACAAGAATAAGCCTAGGGAGGTCTAAAATGACCTAAGTGTTCATCCAATTACACAAACACAACTATTGGATGCACAAGATTGGTTAGAAACCCTAATTGGACTAGAATAAGCCTAGGGAGGTCGAAAATGACCTAAATGTTCATCCAATGATACAAACACAAGTATTGGATGCACAAGATTGGTTAGAAACCCTAATTGGACAAGAATAAGCCTAGGGAGGTCGAAAAGTACCTAAAAGTTCATTCAATGACACAAACACACCTATTGGATGCACAAGATTGGTTAGAAACCCTAATTGGACGAGAATAAGCCTAGGGAGGTCTAAAATGACGTAAATGTTCATCCAATTGCACAAACACAAGTATTGGATGCACAAGATTGGTTAGAAACCCTAATTGGACAAGAATAAGCCTAGGGAGGTCTAAAATGACCTAAATGTTCATCCAATTACACAAACACAACTATTGGATGCACAAGATTGGTTAGAAACCCTAATTGGACAAGAATAAGCCTAGGGAGGTCGAAAATGACCTAAAAGTTCATCCAATGACACAGACACACCTATTGGATGCACAAGATTGGATAGACACCTTAATTGGACAAGAATAAGCCTAGGGATGTCGAAAAGTACCTAAAAATCATCCAATGATACAAACACACCTATTGGATGCACTAGATTGGCTAGAAACCCAAATTGCACAAGAATAAGACTAGGGAGGTCGAAAATGACCTAAATGTTCATCCAACGACACAAACACAAGTATTGGATGCACAAGATTGGTTAGAAACCTTAATTGGAAAAAAATAAGCCTAGGGAGGTCGAAAAGTACCTAAAAATCATCCAATGACACAAACACAACTATTGGATGCACTAGATTGGCTAGAAACCCTAATTGGACAAGAATAAGACTAACGTGGTCGAAAATGACCTAAATGTTCATCCAACGACATAAACACAAGTATTGGATGCACAAGATTGGTTAGAAACCCTAATTGGACAAGAATAAGCCTAGGGTGGTCGGAAAGTACCTAAAAGTTCATCCAATGACACAAACACAACTATTGGATGCATAAGATTTGTTAGAAACCCTAATTGGACATGAATAAGCCTAGGGAGGACGAAAATGACCTAAATGTTCATCCAACGACACAAACACAAGTATTGGATGCACAAGATTGGTTAGAAACCCTAATTGGGCAAGAGTAAGCCTAGGGATGTCGAAAAGTACCTAAAAATCATCCAACGACACAAACACAACTATTGGATGCACACGTTTTTTTAGAAACACTAATTGGACAAGAATAAGCCTAGGGAGGACGAAAATGACCTACTTGTTTATCCAATGACACAAAGACACCTATTGGATGCACAAAATTGGTTAGAAACCCGAATTGGACAAGAATAAGCCTAGGGAGGTCTAAAATGACCTAAATGTTCATACAATGACACAAGATTGGTTAGAAACCCTAATTGGACAAGAATAAGCCTAGGGAGGTCGAAAATGACCTAAATGTTCATCCAACGACACAAACACAAGTATTGGATGCACAAGATTGGTTAGAAACCATAATTGGACAAGAATAAGCCTAGGGAGGTCTAAAATGACCTAAATGTTCATACAATTACACAAACACAAGTATTGGATGCACAAGATTGGTTAGAAACCCTAATTGGACAAGAATAAGCCTACGGAGGTCTAAGATGACCTAAATGTTCATCCAATTACACAAACACAACTATTGGATGCACAAGATTTGTTAGAAACCCTAATTGGAAAAGAATAAGCCTAGCGAGGTCGAAAATGACCTAAATGTTCTTCTAATTACACAAACACACCGATTGGACGCACAAGATTCGTTAGAAACCCTAATTGGACAAGAATAAGCCTAGGGAGGACGAAAATTACCTAATTATTCATCCAATGACACAAACACACCTATTGGATGCACAAGATTGGTTAGAAATCCTAATTGGACGAGAATAAGCCTAGGGAGGTCTAAAATGACTTAAATGTTCATCCAATGACACAGACACACCTATTGGATGCACAAGATTTGTTAGAAACCCTAATTGGACAAGAATAAGCCTAGGGAGAACGAAAATGACCTAATTGTTCATCCAATGACAGAAACACACCTATTGGATGCACAAGATTTGTTAGAAACACTAATTGGACAAGAATAAGCCTAGGGAGGACGAAAATGACCTAATTGTTTATCCAATGACACGAACACACCTATTGGATGCACAAAATTGGTTAGAAACCCTAATTGGACAAGAATAAGCCTAGGGAGGTCTAAAATGACCTAAATGTTCATCCAATTACACAAACACAAGTATTGGATCCACAAGATTGGTTAGAAACCCTAATTGGACAAGAATAAGCCTAGGAAGGTCTAAAATAACCTAAAAGTTCATCCAATGACACAAAGCACACCTATTGGATGCACAAGATTGGTTAGAAATCTTAATTGGAAAAGAATAAGCCTAGCGAGGTCGAAAAGTACCTAAAAATCATCAAATGACACAAACACACCTATTGGATGCACTAGATTGGCTAGAAACCCTAATTGGACAAGAATAAGACTAGGGAGGTCAAAAATGACCTAAATGTTCATCCAACGACACAAACACAAGTATTGGATGCACAAGATTGGTTAGAAACCATAATTGGACAAGAATAAGCCTAGGGAGGTCTAAAATGACCTAAATGTTGATCCAATTACACAAACACAAGTATTGGATGCACAAGATTGGTTAGAAACCCTAATTGGACAAGAATAAGCCTAGGGAGGTCGAAAATGACCTAAATGTTCATCCAATGATACAAACACAAGTATTGGATGCACAAGATTGGTTAAAAACCCTAATTGGACGAGAATAAGCCTAGGGACGTCGAAAAGTACCTAAAAGTTTATCCAATGACACAAACACAACCATTGGATGCACAAGATTTGTTAGAAACACTAATTGGACAAGAATAAGCCTAGGGAGGACGAAAATGACCTAATTGTTTATCCAATGACACGAACACACCTATTGGATGCACAAAATTGGTTAGAAACCCTAATTGGACAAGAATAAGCCTAGGGAGGTCTAAAATGACCTAAATGTTCATCCAATGACACAAACACAAGTATTGGATGCACAAGATTGGTTAGAAACCCTAATTGGATAAGAATAAGCCTAGGGAGGTCGAAAATGACCTAAATGTTCATCCAATGACACAAACACAACTGTTGGATGCACAAGATTGGTTAGAAACCCTAATTGGACAAGAATAAGCCTAGGGAGGTCTAAAGTGACCTAAATGTTCATCCTGTTACACAAACACAAGTATTGGATGCACAAGATTGGTTAGAAACCCTAATTGGACAAGAGTAAGCCTAGGGATGTCGAAAAGTACCTAAAAATCATCCAAGGACACAAACACACCTATTGGATGCACAAGATTAGTTAAAAACCCTAATTCGACGAGAATAAGCCTAGGGAGGTGGAAAATGACCTAAATGTTCATCCAACGACACAAACACAAGTGTTGGATGCACAAGATTGGTTAGAAACCCTAATAAAACAAGAAAAAGCCTAGGGAGGTCTAAAATGACCTAAATGTTCATCCAACGACACAAACACAAGTATTGGATGCACAAGATTGGTTAGAAACCCTAATTGGACAAGAATAAGCCTACGGAGGTCTAAAATGAACTAACTTTTCATCCAATTACACAAACACAACTATTGGATGCACAAGATTGGTTAGAAACCCTAATTTGAAAAGAATAAGCCTAGGGAAGACAAAAAATGACCTAAATGATCATCCAATGACACAAATACAAGTATTGGACGCACAAGATTTGTTAGAAACCCTAATTGGACAAGAATAAGCCTAGGGAGGACGAAAATGACCTAAAAGTTTATCCAATGACACAAACACACCTATTGGATGCACAAGATTGGTTAGAAACCCTAATTGGACGAGAATAAGCCTAGGGAGGTCTAAAATGACGTAAATGTTCATCCAATTGCACAAACACAAGTATTGGATGCACAAGATTGGTTAGAAACCCTAATTGGACAAGAATAAGCCTATGGAGGTCGAAAATGACCTAAATGTTCATCTAATCACACAAACACAACAATTGGACGCACAAGATTTGTTAGAAACCCTAATTGGACAAGAATAAGCCTAGGGAGGACGAAAATGACCTAATTGTTCATCCAATGACACAAACACAACTATTGGTTGCTCAAGATTGGTTAGAAACCGTAATTGGACAAGAATAAGCCTAGGGAGGTCGAAAAGTACCTAAAAGTTCATCCAATGACACAAACACACCTATTGGATGCACAAGATTGGTTAGAAACCCTAATTGGACGAGAATAAGCCTAGGGAGGTCTAAAATGACGTAAATGTTCATCCAATTGCACAAACACAAGTATTGGATGCACAAGATTGGTTAGAAACCCTAATTGGACAAGAATAAGCCTAGGGAGGTCTAAAATGACCTAAATGTTCATCCAATTACACAAACACAACTATTGGATGCACAAGATTGGTTAGAAACCCTAATTGGACTAGAATAAGCCTAGGGAGGTCGAAAATGACCTAAATGTTCATCCAATGATACAAACACAAGTATTGGATGCACAAGATTGGTTAGAAACCCTAATTGGACAAGAATAAGCCTAGGGAGGTCGAAAAGTACCTAAAAGTTCATCCAATGACACAAACACACCTATTGGATGCACAAGATTGGTTAGAAACCCTAATTGGACGAGAATAAGCCTAGGGAGGTCTAAAATGACGTAAATGTTCATCCAATTACACAAACACAAGTATTGGATGCACAAGATTGGTTAGAAACCCTAATTGGACAAGAATAAGCCTAGGGAGGTCGAAAATGACCTAAATGTTCATCCAATGACACAAACACAAGTATTGGATGCACAAGATTGGTTAGAAACCCTAATTGGACCAGAATAAGCCTAGGGAGGTCTAAAATGACCTAAATGTTCATCCAACGACACAAACACAAGTATTGGATGCACAAGATTGGTTAGAAACCCTAATTGGACAAGAATAAGCCTAGGGAGGTCTAAAATGACCTAAGTTTTCATCCAATTACACAAACACAAGTATTGGATGCACAAGATTGGTTAGAAACCCTAATTGGACAAGAATAAGCCTAGGGAGGTCGGAAAGTACCTAAAAGTTCATCCAATGACACAAACACAACTATTGGATGCATAAGATTTGTTAGAAACCCTAATTGGACATGAATAAGCCTAGGGAGGACGAAAATGACCTAATTGTTCATCCAATGACACAAACACACCTATTGGATGCACAAGATTAGTTAGAAACCCTAATTCGACGAGAATAAGCCTAGGGAGGTGGAAAATGACCTAAATGTTCATCCAATGACACAAACACAAGTATTGGATGCACAAGATTGGTTAGAAACCCTAATTGGACTAGAATAAGCCTAGGGAGGTCGAAAATGACCTAAATGTTAATCCAAGGACACAAACACAAGTGTTGGATGCACAAGATTGGTTAGAAACCCTAATTGGACAAGAATAAGCCTAGAGAGGTCGGAAAGTACCTAAAAGTTCATCCAATGACACAAACACAACTATTGGATGCATAAGATTTGTTAGAAACGCTAATTGGACATGAATAAGCCTAGGGAGGACGAAAATGACCTAATTGTTCATCCAATGACACAAACACACCTATTGGATGCACAAGATTAGTTAGAAACCCTAATTCGACGAGAATAAGCCTAGGGAGGTGGAAAATGACCTAAATGTTCATCCAATGACACAAACACAAGTATTGGATGCACAAGATTGGTTAGAAACCCTAATTGGACTAGAATAAGCCTAGGGAGGTCGAAAATGACCTAAATGTTAATCCAAGGACACAAACACAAGTGTTGGATGCACAAGATTGGTTAGAAACCCTAATTGGACAACAATAAGCCTAGGGAGGTCTAAAATGACCTACATGTTCATCCAACGACACAAACACAAGTATTGGATGCACAAGATTGGTTAGAAACCCTAATTGGACAAGAATAAGCCTAGGGAGGTCTAAAATGACCTAAGTTTTCATCCAATTACACAAACACAACTATTGGATGCACAAGATTGGTTAGAAACCCTAATTGGACAAGAATAAGCCTAGGGAAGTCGAAAATGACCTAAATGTTCATCCAATGATACAAACACAAGTATTGGATGCACAAGATTGGTTAGAAACCCTAATTGGACAAGAATAAGCCTAGGGAGGTCGAAAAGTACCTAAAAGTTCATCCAATGACACAAACACACCTATTGGATGCACTAGATTGGCTAGAAACCCAAATTGCACAAGAATAAGACTAGGGAGGTCGAAAATGACCTAAATGTTCATCCAACGACACAAACACAAGTATTGGATGCACAAGATTGGTTAGAAACCTTAATTGGAAAAAAATAAGCCTAGGGAGGTCGAAAAGTACCTAAAAATCATCCAATGACACAAACACAACTATTGGATGCACTAGATTGGCTAGAAACCCTAATTGGACAAGAATAAGACTAGCGTGGTCGAAAATGACCTAAATGTTCATCCAACGACACAAACACAAGTATTGGATGCACAAGATTGGTTAGAAACCCTAATTGGACAAGAATAAGCCTAGGGTGGTCGGAAAGTACCTAAAAGTTCATCCAATGACACAAACCCAACTATTGGATGCATAAGATTTGTTAGAAACCCTAATTTGACATGAATAAGCCTAGGGAGGACGAAAATGACCTAATTGTTCATCCAATGACACAAACGCACCTACTGGATGCACAAGATTAGTTAGAAACCCTAATTGGACAAGAATAAGCCTAGGGAGGTCTAAAATGACCTAAGTTTTCATCCAATTACACAAACACAACTATTGGATGCACAAGATTGGTTAGAAACCCTAATTGGACTAGAATAAGCCTAGGGAGGTCGAAAATGACCTAAATGTTCATCCAATGATACAAACACAAGTATTGGATGCACAAGATTGGTTAGAAACCCTAATTGGACAAGAATAAGCCTAGGGAGGTCGAAAAGTACCTAAAAGTTCATTCAATGACACAAACACACCTATTGGATGCACAAGATTGGTTAGAAACCCTAATTGGACGAGAATAAGCCTAGGGAGGTCTAAAATGACGTAAATGTTCATCCAATTGCACAAACACAAGTATTGGATGCACAAGATTGGTTAGAAACCCTAATTGGACAAGAATAAGCCTAGGGAGGTCTAAAATGACCTAAATGTTCATCCAATTACACAAACACAAGTATTGGATGCACAAGATTGGTTAGAAACCCTAATTGGACAAGAATAAGCCTAGGGAGGTCGAAAATGACCTAAATGTTCATCCAATGATACAAACACAAGTATTGGATGCACAAGATTGGTTAAAAACCCTAATTGGACGAGAATAAGACTAGGGACGTCGAAAAGTACCTAAAAGTTTATCCAATGACACAAAATAAACCATTGGATGCACAAGATTTGTTAGAAACACTAATTGGACAAGAATAAGCCTAGGGAGGACGAAAATGACCTAATTGTTTATCCAATGACACGAACACAACTATTGGATGCACAAAATTGGTTAGAAACCCTAATTGGACAAGAATAAGCCTAGGGAGGTCTAAAATGACCTAAATGTTCATCCAATGACACAAACACAAGTATTGGATGCACAAGATTGGTTAGAAACCCTAATTGGATAAGAATAAGCCTAGGGAGGTCGAAAATGACCTAAATGTTCATCCAATGACACAAACACAACTGTTGGATGCACAAGATTGGTTAGAAACCCTAATTGGACAAGAATAAGCCTAGGGAGGTCTAAAGTGACCTAAATGTTCATCCTGTTACACAAACACAAGTATTGGATGCACAAGATTGGTTAGAAACCCTAATTGGACAAGAGTAAGCCTAGGGATGTCGAAAAGTACCTAAAAATCATCCAAGGACACAAACACACCTATTGGATGCACAAGATTAGTTAGAAACCCTAATTCGACGAGAATAAGCCTAGGGAGGTGGAAAATGACCTAAATGTTCATCCAACGACACAAACACAAGTGTTGGATGCACAAGATTGGTTAGAAACCCTAATAAAACAAGAAAAAGCCTAGGGAGGTCTAAAATGACCTAAATGTTCATCCAACGACACAAACACAAGTATTGGATGCACAAGATTGGTTAGAAACCCTAATTGGACAAGAATAAGCCTACGGAGGTCTAAAATGAACTAACTTTTCATCCAATTACACAAACACAACTATTGGATGCACAAGATTGGTTAGAAACCCTAATTTGAAAAGAATAAGCCTAGGGAAGTCGAAAATGACCTAAATGATCATCCAATGACCCAAATACAAGTATTGGACGCACAAGATTTGTTAGAAACCCTAATTGGACAAGAATAAGCCTAGGGAGGACGAAAATGACCTAAAAGTTTATCCAATGACACAAACACACCTATTGGATGCACAAGATTGGTTAGAAACCCTAATTGGACGAGAATAAGCCTAGGGAGGTCTAAAATGACGTAAATGTTCATCCAATTGCACAAACACAAGTATTGGATGCACAAGATTGGTTAGAAACCCTAATTGGACAAGAATAAGCCTAGGGAGGTCTAAAATGACCTAAATGTTCATCCAATTACACAAACACAAGTATTGGATGCACAAGATTGGTTAGAAACCCTAATTGGACAAGAATAAGCCTAGGGAGGTCAAAAATGACCTAAATGTTCATCCAATTACACAAACACAACTATTGGATGCACAAGATTGGTTAGAAACCCTAATTGGACAAGAATAAGCCTAGGGAAGTCGAAAATGACCTAAATGTTCATCCAATGATACGAACACAAGTATTGGATGCACAAGATTGGTTAGAAACACTAATTGGACAATAATAAGCCTAGGGAGGTCTAAAATGACCTAAATGTTCATCCAATGACACAAACACACCTATTGGATGCACATGATTGGTTAGAAAACCTAATTGGACGAGAATAAGCCTAGGGAGGACGAAAATGACCTAATTGTTCATCCAATGACACAAACACACCTATTGGAAGCACAAGATTGGTTAGAAACCATAATTGGACAAGAATAGGCCTAGGGAGGTCGAAAATGACCTAAATGTTCATCTAATTAAACAAACACACCAATTGGACGCACAAGATTTGTTAGAAACCGTAATTGGACAAGAATAAGCCTAGGGAGGACGAAAATGACCTAAATGTTCCTCCAATTACACAAACACAACTATTGGATGCACAAGATTGGTTAGAAACCCTAATTGGACAAGAATAAGCCTAGGGAAGTCGAAAATGACCTAAATGTTCATCCAATGATACAAACACAAGTATTGGATGCACAAGATTGGTTAGAAACCCTAATTGGACAGTAATAAGCCTAGGGAGGTCAAAAATGACCTAAATGTTCATCCAATGACACAAACACACCTATTGGATGCACATGATTGGTTAGAAACCCTAATTGGACGAGAATAAGCCTAGGGAGGACGAAAATGACCTAATTGTTCATCCAATGACACAAACACACCTATTGGATGCACAAGATTGGTAAGAAACCATAATTGGACAAGAATAGGCCTAGGGTGGTCGAAAATGACCTAAATGTTCATCCAATGACACAAACACAAGTATTGGATGCACAAGATTGGTTAGAAACCCTAATTGGACAAGAATAAGCCTAGGGAGGTCGAAAATGACCTAAATGTTCATCCAATGATACAAACACAAGTATTGGATGCACAAGATTGGTTAAAAACCCTAATTGGACGAGAATAAGACTAGGGACGTCGAAAAGTACCTAAAAGTTTATCCAATGACACAAAATAAACCATTGGATGCACAAGATTTGTTAGAAACACTAATTGGACAAGAATAAGCCTAGGGAGGACGAAAATGACCTAATTGTTTATCCAATGACACGAACACAACTATTGGATGCACAAAATTGGTTAGAAACCCTAATTGGACAAGAATAAGCCTAGGGAGGTCTAAAATGACCTAAATGTTCATCCAATGACACAAACACAAGTATTGGATGCACAAGATTGGTTAGAAACCCTAATTGGATAAGAATAAGCCTAGGGAGGTCGAAAATGACCTAAATGTTCATCCAATGACACAAACACAACTGTTGGATGCACAAGATTGGTTAGAAACCCTAATTGGACAAGAATAAGCCTAGGGAGGTCTAAAGTGACCTAAATGTTCATCCTGTTACACAAACACAAGTATTGGATGCACAAGATTGGTTAGAAACCCTAATTGGACAAGAGTAAGCCTAGGGATGTCGAAAAGTACCTAAAAATCATCCAAGGACACAAACACACCTATTGGATGCACAAGATTAGTTAAAAACCCTAATTCGACGAGAATAAGCCTAGGGAGGTGGAAAATGACCTAAATGTTCATCCAACGACACAAACACAAGTGTTGGATGCACAAGATTGGTTAGAAACCCTAATAAAACAAGAAAAAGCCTAGGGAGGTCTAAAATGACCTAAATGTTCATCCAACGACACAAACACAAGTATTGGATGCACAAGATTGGTTAGAAACCCTAATTGGACAAGAATAAGCCTACGGAGGTCTAAAATGAACTAACTTTTCATCCAATTACACAAACACAACTATTGGATGCACAAGATTGGTTAGAAACCCTAATTTGAAAAGAATAAGCCTAGGGAAGACAAAAAATGACCTAAATGATCATCCAATGACACAAATACAAGTATTGGACGCACAAGATTTGTTAGAAACCCTAATTGGACAAGAATAAGCCTAGGGAGGACGAAAATGACCTAAAAGTTTATCCAATGACACAAACACACCTATTGGATGCACAAGATTGGTTAGAAACCCTAATTGGACGAGAATAAGCCTAGGGAGGTCTAAAATGACGTAAATGTTCATCCAATTGCACAAACACAAGTATTGGATGCACAAGATTGGTTAGAAACCCTAATTGGACAAGAATAAGCCTATGGAGGTCGAAAATAACCTAAATGTTCATCCAATGACACAAACACAAGTATTGGATGCACAAGATTGGTTAGAAACCCTAATTGGACCAGAATAAGCCTAGGGAGGTCTAAAATGACCTAAATGTTCATCCAACGACACAAACACAAGTATTGGATGCACAAGATTGGTTAGAAACCCTAATTGGACAAGAATAAGCCTAGGGAGGTCTAAAATGACCTAAGTTTTCATCCAATTACACAAACACAACTATTGGATGCACAAGATTGGTTACAAACCCTAATTTGAAAAGAATAAGCCTAGGGAAGTCGAAAATGACCTAAATGTTCATCCAATGACACAAATACAAGTATTCGACGCACAAGATTTGTTAGAAACCCTAATTGGACAAGAATAAGCCTAGGGAGGACGAAAATGACCTAAAAGTTCATCCAATGACACAAACACACCTATTGGATGCACAAGATTGGTTAGAAACCCTAATTGGACGAGAATAAGCCTAGGGAGGTCTAAAATGACGTAAATGTTCATCCAATTGCACAAACACAAGTATTGGATGCACAAGATTGGTTAGAAACCCTAATTGGACAAGAATAAGCCTATGGAGGTCGAAAATGACCTAAATGTTCATCCAATGATACAAACACAAGTATTGGATGCATAAGATTTGTTAGAAACCATAATTGGACAAAGATAAGCCTAGGGAGGTCGAAAAGTACCTAAAAGTTCATCCAATGACACAAACACAACTATTGGATGCACAAGATTGGTTAGAAACCCTAATTGGACAAGAATAAGCCTAGGGAAGTCGAAAATGACCTAAATGTTCATCCAATGATACAAACACAAGTATTGGATGCATAAGATTTGTTAGAAACCCTAATTGGACAAAAATAAGCCTAGGGAGGTCGAAAAGTACCTAAAAGTTCATCCAATGACACAAACACACCTATTGGATGCACAAGATTGGTTAGAAACCCTAATTGGACGAGAATAAGCCTAGGGAGGTCTAAAATGACGTAAATGTTCATCCAATTGCACAAACACAAGTATTGGATGCACAAGATTGGTTAGAAACCCTAATTGGACAAGAATAAGCCTAGGGAGGTCTAAAATGACCTAAATGTTCATCCAATTACACAAACACAACTATTGGATGCACAAGATTGGTTAGAAACCCTAATTGGACAAGAATAAGCCTAGGGAGGTCAAAAATGACCTAAAAGTTCATCCAATGACACAGACACACCTATTGGATGCACAAGATTGGTTAGACACCTTTATTTGGACAAGAATAAGCCTAGCATGTCGAAAAGTACCTAAAAATCATCCAATGATACAAACACACCTATTGGATGCACTAGATTGGCTAGAAACCCAAATTGCACAAGAATAAGACTAGGGAGGTCGAAAATGACCTAAATGTTCATCCAACGACACAAACACAAGTATTGGATGCACAAGATTGGTTAGAAACCTTAATTGGAAAAAAATAAGCCTAGGGAGGTCGAAAAGTACCTAAAAATCATCCAATGACACAAACACAACTATTGGATGCACTAGATTGGCTAGAAACCCTAATTGGACAAGAATAAGACTAGCGTGGTCGAAAATGACCTAAATGTTCATCCAACGACACAAACACAAGTATTGGATGCACAAGATTGGTTAGAAACCCTAATTGGACAAGAATAAGCCTAGAGAGGTCGGAAAGTACCTAAAAGTTCATCCAATGACACAAACACAACTATTGGATGCATAAGATTTGTTAGAAACCCTAATTGGACATGAATAAGCCTAGGGAGGACGAAAATGACCTAATTGTTCATCCAATGACACAAACACACCTATTGGATGCACAAGATTAGTTAGAAACCCTAATTCGACGAGAATAAGCGTATGGAGGTGGAAAATGACCTAAATGTTCATCCAATGACACAAACACAAGTATTGGATGCACAAGATTGGTTAGAAACCCTAATTGGACTAGAATAAGCCTAGGGAGGTCGAAAATGACCTAAATGTTCATCCAATGACACAAACACAAGTGTTGGATGCACAAGATTGGTTAGAAACCCTAATTGGACAAGAATAAGCCTAGGGAGCTCTAAAATGACCTAAATGTTCATCCAATGACACAAACACAAGTATTGGATGCACAAGATTGGTTAGAAACCCTAATTGGACAAGAATAAGCCTAGGGAGGTCTAAAATGACCTAAGTTTTTATCCAATGACACAAACACACCTATTAGATGCACAAGATTGGTTAGAAACCCTAATTGGACGAGAATAAGCCTAGGGAGGTCTAAAATGACGTAAATGTTCATCCAATTGCACAAACACAAGTATTGGATGCACAAGATTGGTTAGAAACCCTAATTGGACAAGAATAAGCCTAGGGAGGTCTAAAATGACCTAAATGTTCATCCAATTACACAAACACAACTATTGGATGCACAAGATTGGTTAGAAACCCTAATTGGACAAGAATAAGCCTAGGGAGGTCTAAAGTGACCTAAATGTTCATCCAGTTACACAAACACAAGTATTGGATGCACAAGATTAGTTAGAAACCCTAATTGGACAAGAGTAAGCCTAGGGATGTCGAAAAGTACCTAAAAATAATCCAATGACACAAGCACAACTATTGGATGCACTAGATTGGCTAGAAACCCTAATTGGACAAGAATAAGACTAACGAGGTCGAAAATGACCTAAATGTTCATCCAACGACACAAACACAAGTATTGGATGCACAAGATTGGTTAGAAACCCTAATTGGACAAGAATAAGCCTAGGGAGGTCGGAAAGAACATAAAAGTTCATCCAATGACACAATCACAACTATTGGATGCATAAGATTTGTTAGAAACCCTAATTGGACATGAATAAGCCTAGGGAGGTCGAAAATGATCTAAATGTTCATCTAATTACACAAATACACCTATTAGATGCACAAGATTTGTTAAAAACCCTAATTGGACAAGAATAAGCCTAGGCAGGACGAAAATGACCTAATTGTTCATCCAATGACAGAAACACACCTATTGGATGCACAAGATTTGTTAGAAACACTAATTGGACAAGAATAAGCCTAGGGGGGTCTAAAATGACGTAAATGTTCATCCAATTTCACAAACACAAGTATTGGATGCACAAGATTGGTTAGAAACCCTAATTGGACAAGAATAAGCCTAGGGAGGTCTAAAATGACCTAAATGTTCATCCAATTACACAAACACAACTATTTGATGCACAAGATTGGTTAGAAACCCTAATTGGACAAGAATATGCCTAGGGAGGTCGAAAATGACCTAAAAGTTCATCCAATGACACAGACACACCTATTGGATGCACAAGATTGGTTAGACACCTTAATTGGACAAGAATAAGCCTAGGGATGTCGAAAAGTACCTAAAAATCATCCAATGATACAAACACACCTATTGGATGCACTAGATTGGCTAGAAACCCAAATTGCACAAGAATAAGACTAGGGAGGTCGAAAATGACCTAAATGTTCATCCAACGACACAAACACAAGTATTGGATGCACAAGATTGGTTAGAAACCTTAATTGGAAAAAAATAAGCCTAGGGAGGTCGAAAAGTACCTAAAAATCATCCAATGACACAAACACAACTATTGGATGCACTAGATTGGCTAGAAACCCTAATTGGACAAGAATAAGACTAGCGTGGTCGAAAATGAGCTAAATGTTCATCCAACGACACAAACACAAGTATTGGATGCACAAGATTGTTTAGAAACCCTAATTGGACAAGAATAAGCCTAGGGAAGTCGAAAATGACCTAAATGTTCATCCAATGATACAAACACAAGTATTGGATGCATAAGATTGGTTAGAAACCCTAATTGGACAAGAATAAGCCTAGGGAGGTCGAAAAGTACCTAAACGTTCATCCAATGACACAAACACACCTATTGGATGCACAAGATTGGTTAGAAACCCTAATTGGACAAGAATAAGCCTAGGGAGGTCTAAAATGACCTAAATGTTCATCCAATTACACAAACACAACTATTGGATGCACAAGATTGGTTAGAAACCCTAATTGGACAAGAATAAGCCTAGGGAGGTCGAAAATGACCTAAAAGTTCATCCAATGACACAGACACACCTATTGGATGCACAAGATTGGTTAGACACTTTAATTGGACAAGAATAAGCCTAGGGATGTCGAAAAGTACCTAAAAATCATCCAATGATACAAACACACCTATTGGATGCACTAGATTGGCTAGAAACCCAAATTGCACAAGAATAAGACTAGGGAGGTCGAAAATGACCTAAATGTTCATCCAACGACACAAACACAAGTATTGGATGCACAAGATTGGTTAGAAACCTTAATTGGAAAAAAATAAGCCTAGGAAGGTCGAAAAGTACCTAAAAATCATCCAATGACACAAACACAACTATTGGATGCACTAGATTGGCTAGAAACCCTAATTGGACAAGAATAAGACTAGCGTGGTCGAAAATGACCTAAATGTTCATCCAACGACACAAACACAAGTATTGGATGCACAAGATTGGTTAGAAACCCTAATTGGACAAGAATAAGCCTAGAGAGGTCGGAAAGTACCTAAAAGTTCATCCAATGACACAAACACAACTATTGGATGCATAAGATTTGTTAGAAACCCTAATTGGACATGAATAAGCCTAGGGAGGACGAAAATGACCTAATTGTTCATCCAATGACACAAACACACCTATTGGATGCACAAGATTAGTTAGAAACCCTAATTCGACGAGAATAAGCCTAGGGAGGTGGAAAATGACCTAAATGTTCATCCAATGACACAAACACAAGTATTGGATGCACAAGATTGGTTAGAAACCCTAATTGGACAAGAATAAGCCTAGGGAGGTCGAAAATGACCTAAATGTTAATCCAAGGACACAAACACAAGTGTTGGATGCACAAGATTGGTTAGAAACCCTAATTGGACAAGAATAAGCCTAGGGAGGTCTAAAATGACCTAAATGTTCATCCAACGACACAAACACAAGTATTGGATGCACAAGATTGGTTAGAAACCCTAATTGGACAAGAATAAGCCTAGGGAGGTCTAAAATGACCTAAATGTTCATCCAATTACACAAACACAAGTATTGGATGCACAAGATTGGTTAGAAACCCTAATTGGACAAGAATAAGCCTAGGGAAGTCGAAAATGACCTAAATGTTCATCCAATGATACAAACACAAGTATGGGATGCACAAGATTGGTTAGAAACCCTAATTGGACAAGAATAAGCCTAGGGAGGTCGAAAATGACTTAAATGTTCATCCAATGATACAAATACAAGTATTGGATGCACAAGATTGGTTAGAAACCCTAATTGGACAAGAATAAGCCTAGGGAGGTCGAAAATGACCTAAATGTTCATCCAATGACACAAACACAAGTATTGGATGCACAAGATTGGTTAGAAACCCTAATTGGACTAGAATAAGCCTAGGGAGGTCGAAAATGACCTAAATGTTAATCCAAGGACACAAACACAAGTGTTGGATGCACAAGATTGGTTAGAAACCCTAATTGGACAA
>JBBPBS010000543.1:453246-470030 GCA_037974835.1 Cicer judaicum | reverse complement strand
GAATAAGCCTAGGGAAGTCGAAAATGACCTAAATGTTCATCCAATGATACAAACACAAGTATTGGATGCACAAGATTGGTTAGAAACCCTAATTGGACAAGAATAAGCCTAGGGAGGTCGAAAAGTACCTAAAAGTTCATCCAATGACACAAACACACCTATTGGATGCACAAGATTGGTTAGAAACCCTAATTGGACAAGAATAAGCCTAGGGAAGTCGAAAATGACCTAAATGTTCATCCAATGACACAAACACAACTATTGGATGCATAAGATTTGTTAGAAACCCTAATTGGACATGAAGAAGCCTAGGGAGGACGAAAATGACCTAATTGTTCATCCAATGACACAAACGCACCTATTGGATGCACAAGATTAGTTAGAAACCCTAATTCGACGAGAATAAGCCTAGGGAGGTGGAAAATGACCTAAATGTTCATCCAACGACACAAACACAAGTATTGGATGCACAAGATTGGTTAGAAACCCTAATTGGACAAGAATAAGCCTAGGGAGGTCGAAAATGACCTAAATGTTCATCCAAGGACACAAACACAAGTATTGGATGCACAAGATTGGTTAGAAACCCTAATTGGACAAGAATAAGCCTAGGGAGGTCTAAAATGACCTAAATGTTCATCCAATTACACAAACACAACTATTGGATGCACAAGATTGGTTAGAAACCCTAATTGGACAAGAATAAGCCTAGGGAGGTCAAAAATGACCTAAATGTTCATCCAATGATACAAACACAAGTATTGGATGCACAAGATTGGTTAGAAACCCTAATTGGACAAGAATAAGCCTAGGGAGGTCGAAAATGACCTAAATGTTCATCTAATTAAACAAACACACCAATTGGACGCAAAAGATTTGTTAGAAACCGTAATTGGACAAGAATAAGCCTAGGGAGGACGAAAATGACCTAATTGTTCATCCAATGACACAAACACACCTATTGGATGCACAAGATTGGTTAGAAACCCTAATTGGACAAGAATAAGCCTAGGGAGGTCGAAAAGTACCTAAAAGTTCATCCAATGACACAAACACAACTATTGGATGCATAAGATTTGTTAGAAACCCTAATTGGACATGAATAAGCCTAGGGAGGACGAAAATGACCTAATTGTTCATCCAATGACACAAACACACCTATTGGATGCACAAGATTAGTTAGAAACCCTAATTCGACGAGAATAAGCCTAGGGAGGTGGAAAATGACCTAAATGTTCATCCAATGACACAAACACAAGTATTGGATGCACAAGATTGGTTAGAAACCCTAATTGGACGAGAATAAGCCTAGGGAGGTCGAAAATGACCTAAATGTTCATCCAAGGACACAAACACAAGTGTTGGATGCACAAGATTGGTTAGAAACCCTAATTGGGCAAGAATAAGCCTAGGGAGGTCTAAAATGACCTAAATGTTCATCCGGCGACACAAACACAAGTATTGGATGCACAAGATTGGTTAGAAACCCTAATTGGACAAGAATAAGCCTAAGGAGGTCGGAAAGTACCTAAAAGTTCATCCAATGACACAAACACAACTATTGGATGCATAAGATTTGTTAGAAACCCTAATTGGACATGAATAAGCCTAGGGAGGACGAAAATGACCTAATTGTTCATCCAATGACACAAACGCACCTACTGGATGCACAAGATTAGATAGAAACCCTAATTCGACGAGAATAAGCCTAGGGAGGTGGAAAATGACCTAAATGTTCATCCAATGACACAAACACAAGTATTGGATGCACAAGATTGGTTAGAAACCCTAATTGGACTAGAATAAGCCTAGGGAGGTCGAAAATGACCTAAATGTTAATCCAAGGACACAAACACAAGTGTTGGATGCACAAGATTGGTTAGAAACCCTAATTGGACAAGAATAAGCCTAGGGAGGTCTAAAATGACCTAAATGTTCATCCAACGACACAAACACAATTATTGGATGCACAAGATTGGTTAGAAACCCTAATTGGACAAGAATAAGCCTAGGGAGGTCTAAAATGACCTAAGTTTTCATCCAATTACACAAACACAACTATTGGATGCACAAGATTGGTTAGAAACCCTAATTGG
This sequence comes from Cicer judaicum, assembly GCA_037974835.1. Classification (NCBI taxonomy): domain Eukaryota; kingdom Viridiplantae; phylum Streptophyta; class Magnoliopsida; order Fabales; family Fabaceae; genus Cicer; species Cicer judaicum. Next base: position 467,934 of record JBBPBS010000543.1, on the reverse strand, counting down.
ACAAGAATAAGCCTAGGGAAGTCGAAAATGACCTAAATGTTCATCCAATGATACAAACACAAGTATTGGATGCACAAGATTGGTTAGAAACCCTAATTGGACAAGAATAAGCCTAGGGAGGTCGAAAAGTACCTAAAAGTTCATCCAATGACACAAACACACCTATTGGATGCACAAGATTGGTTAGAAACCCTAATTGGACAAGAATAAGCCTAGGGAAGTCGAAAATGACCTAAATGTTCATCCAATGACACAAACACAACTATTGGATGCATAAGATTTGTTAGAAACCCTAATTGGACATGAATAAGCCTAGGGAGGACGAAAATGACCTAATTGTTCATCCAATGACACAAACGCACCTATTGGATGCACAAGATTAGTTAGAAACCCTAATTCGACGAGAATAAGCCTAGGGAGGTGGAAAATGACCTAAATGTTCATCCAACGACACAAACACAAGTATTGGATGCACAAGATTGGTTAGAAACCCTAATTGGACTAGAATAAGCCTAGGGAGGTCGAAAATGACCTAAATGTTCATCCAAGGACACAAACACAAGTGTTGGATGCACAAGATTGGTTAGAAACCCTAATTGGACAAGAATAAGCCTAGGGAGGTCTAAAATGACCTAAGTGTTCATCCGACGACACAAACACAAGTATTGGATGCACAAGATTGGTTAGAAACCCTAATTGGACAAGAATAAGCCTAAGGAGGTCGGAAAGTACCTAAAAGTTCATCCAATGACACAAACACAACTATTGGATGCATAAGATTTGTTAGAAACCCTAATTGGACATGAATAAGTCTAGGGAGGACGAAAATGACCTAATTGTTCATCCAATGACACAAACACACCTATTGGATGCACAAGATTAGTTAGAAACCCTAATTCGACGAGAATAAGCCTAGGGAGGTGGAAACTGACCTAAATGTTCATCCAACGACACAAACACAAGTATTGGATGCACAAGATTGGTTAGAAACCCTAATTTGACTAGAATAAGCCTAGGGAGGTCCAAAATGACCTAAATGTTCATCCAAGGACACAAACACAAGTGTTGGATGCACAAGATTGGTTAGAAACCCTAATTGGACAAGAAAAAGCCTAGGGAGGTCTAAAATGACCTAAATGTTCATCCAACGACACAAACACAAGTATTGGATGCACAAGATTGGTTAGAAACCCTAATTGGACAAGAATAAGCCTAGGGAGGTCTAAAATGACCTAAGTTTTCATCCAATTACACAAACACAACTATTGGATGCACAAGATTGGTTAGAAACCCTAATTTGAAAAGAATAAGCCTAGGGAAGTCGAAAATGACCTAAATGTTCATCCAATGACACAAATACAAGTATTGGACTCACAAGATTTGTTAGAAACCCTAATTGGACAAGAATAAGCCTAGGGAGGACGAAAATAACCTAAAAGTTCATCCAATGACACAAACACACCTATTGGATGCACAAGATTGGTTAGAAACCCTAATTGGACAAGAATAAGCCTAGGGAGGTCTAAAATGACGTAAATGTTCATCCAATTACACAAACACAACTATTGGATGCACAAGATTGGTTAGAAACCCTAATTGGACAAGAATAAGCCTAGGGAAGTCGAAAATGACCTAAATGTTAATCCAAGGACACAAACACAAGTGTTGGATGCACAAGATTGGTTAGAAACCCTAATTGGACAAGAATAAGCCTAGGGAAGTCGAAAATGACCTAAATGTTCATCCAATGACACAAACACAAGTATTGGATGCACAAGATTGGTTAGAAACCCTAATTGGACAAGAATAAGCCTAGGGAGGTCGAAAATGACCTAAATGTTCATCCAATTACACAAACACACCTATTGGATGCACAAGATTGGTTAGAAACCCTAATTGGACAAGAATAAGCCTAGGGAAGTCGAAAATGACCTAAATGTTCATCCAATGATACAAACACAAGTATTGGATGCACAAGATTGGTTAGAAACCCTAATTGGACAAGAATAAGCCTAGGGAGGTCGAAAATGACCTAAAAGTTCATCCAATGACACAGACACACCTATTGGATGCACAAGATTGGTTAGACACCTTAATTGGACAAGAATAAGCCTAGGGATGTCGAAAAGTACCTAAAAATCATCCAATGATACAAACACACCTATTGGATGCACTAGATTGGCTAGAAACCCAAATTGCACAAGAATAAGACTAGGGAGGTCGAAAATGACCTAAATGTTCATCCAACGACACAAACACAAGTATTGGATGCACAAGATTGGTTAGAAACCTTAATTGGAAAAAAATAAGCCTAGGGAGGTCGAAAAGTACCTAAAAATCATCCAATGACACAAACACAACTATTGGATGCACTAGATTGGCTAGAAACCCTAATTGGACAAGAATAAGACTAGCGTGGTCGAAAATGACCTAAATGTTCATCCAACGACACAAACACAAGTATTGGATGCTCAAGATTGGTTAGAAACCCTAATTGGACAAGAATAAGCCTAGAGAGGTCGGAAAGTACCTAAAAGTTCATCCAATGACACAAACACAACTATTGGATGCATAAGATTTGTTAGAAACCCTAATTGGACATGAATAAGCCTAGGGAGGACGAAAATGACCTAATTGTTCATCCAATGACACAAACACACCTATTGGATGCACAAGATTAGTTAGAAACCCTAATTCGACGAGAATAAGCCTAGGGAGGTGGAAAATGACCTAAATGTTCATCCAACGACACAAACACAAGTATTGGATGCACAAGATTGGTTAGAAACCCTGATTGGACTAGAATAATCCTAGGGAGGTCGAAAATCACCTAAATGTTCATCCAAGGACACAAACACAAGTGTTGGATGCACAAGATTGCTTAGAAACCCTAATTGGACAAGAATAAGCCTAGGGAGGTCTAAAATGACCTAAATGTTCATCCAACGACACAAACACAAGTATTGGATGCACAAGATTGGTTAGAAACCCTAATTGGACAAGAATAAGCCTAGGGAGGTCTAAAATGACCTAAGTTTTCATCCAATTACACAAACACAACTATTGGATGCACAAGATTGGTTAGAAACCCTAATTTGAAAAGAATAAGCCTAGTGAAGTCGAAAATGACCTAAATGTTCATCCAATGACACAAATACAAGTATTGGACGCACAAGATTTGTTAGAAACCCTAATTGGACAAGAATAAGACTAGGGAGGACGAAAATGACCTAAAAGTTCATCCAATGACACAAACACACCTATTGGATGCACAAGATTGGTTAGAAACCCTAATTGGACGAGAATAAGCCTAGGGAGGTCTAAAATGACGTAAATGTTCATCCAATTGCACAAACACAAGTATTGGATGCACAAGATTGGTTAGAAACCCTAATTGGACAAGAATAAGCCTAGGGAGGTCTAAAATGACCTAAGTGTTCATCCAATTACACAAACACAACTATTGGATGCACAAGATTGGTTAGAAACCCTAATTGGACTAGAATAAGCCTAGGGAGGTCGAAAATGACCTAAATGTTCATCCAATGATACAAACACAAGTATTGGATGCACAAGATTGGTTAGAAACCCTAATTGGACAAGAATAAGCCTAGGGAGGTCGAAAAGTACCTAAAAGTTCATTCAATGACACAAACACACCTATTGGATGCACAAGATTGGTTAGAAACCCTAATTGGACGAGAATAAGCCTAGGGAGGTCTAAAATGACGTAAATGTTCATCCAATTGCACAAACACAAGTATTGGATGCACAAGATTGGTTAGAAACCCTAATTGGACAAGAATAAGCCTAGGGAGGTCTAAAATGACCTAAATGTTCATCCAATTACACAAACACAACTATTGGATGCACAAGATTGGTTAGAAACCCTAATTGGACAAGAATAAGCCTAGGGAGGACGAAAATGACCTAAAAGTTCATCCAATGACACAAACACACCTATTGGATGCACAAGATTGGTTAGAAACCCTAATTGGACGAGAATAAGCCTAGGGAGGTCGAAAATGACGTAAATGTTCATCCAATTGCACAAACACAAGTATTGGATGCACAAGATTGGTTAGAAACCCTAATTGGACAAGAATAAGCCTAGGGAGGTCTAAAATGACCTAAATGTTCATCCAATTACACAAACACAACTATTGGATGCACAAGATTGGTTAGAAACCCTAATTGGACAAGAATAAGCCTAGGGAAGTCGAAAATGACCTAAATGTTAATCCAAGGACACAAACACAAGTGTTGGATGCACAAGATTGGTTAGAAACCCTAATTGGACAAGAATAAGCCTAGGGAGGTCTAAAATGACCTAAATGTTCATCCAACGACACAAACACAAGTATTGGATGCACAAGATTGGTTAGAAACCCTAATTGGACAAGAATAAGCCTAGGGAGGTCTAAAATGACCTAAGTTTTCATCCAATTACACAAACACAAGTATTGGATGCACAAGATTGGTTAGAAACCCTAATTGGACAAGAATAAGCCTAGGGAAGTCGAAAATGACCTAAATGTTCATCCAATGATACAAACACAAGTATTGGATGCACAAGATTGGTTAGAAACCCTAATTGGACAAGAATAAGCCTAGGGAGGTCGAAAAGTACCTAAATGTTCATCCAATGACACAAACACACCTATTGGATGCACAAGATTGGTTAGAAACCCTAATTGGACGAGAATAAGCCTAGGGAGGTCTAAAATGACGTAAATGTTCATCCAATTGCACAAACACAAGTATTGGATGCACAAGATTGGTTAGAAACCCTAATTGGACAAGAATAAGCCTAGGGAGGTCTAAAATGACCTAAGTGTTCATCCAATTACACAAACACAACTATTGGATGCACAAGATTGGTTAGAAACCCTAATTGGACAAGAATAAGCCTAGGGAAGTCGAAAATGACCTAAATGTTCATCCAATGATACAAACACAAGTATTGGATGCACAAGATTGGTTAGAAACCCTAATTGGACAAGAATAAGCCTAGGGAGGTCGAAAAGGACCTAAAAGTTCATCCAATGACACAAACACACCTATTGGATGCACAAGATTGGTTAGAAACCCTAATTGGACGAGAATAAGCCTAGGGAGGTCTAAAATGACGTAAATGTTCATCCAATTGCACAAACACAAGTATTGGATGCACAAGATTGGTTAGAAACCCTAATTGGACAAGAATAAGCCTAGGGAGGTCTAAAATGACCTAAATGTTCATCCAATTACACAAACACAACTATTGGATGCACAAGATTGGTTAGAAACCCTAATTGGACAAGAATAAGCCTAGGGAGGTCAAAAATGACCTAAAAGTTCATCCAATGACACAGACACACCTATTGGATGCACAAGATTGGTTAGACACCTTTATTTGGACAAGAATAAGCCTAGCATGTCGAAAAGTACCTAAAAATCATCCAATGATACAAACACACCTATTGGATGCACTAGATTGGCTAGAAACCCAAATTGCACAAGAATAAGACTAGGGAGGTCGAAAATGACCTAAATGTTCATCCAACGACACAAACACAAGTATTGGATGCACAAGATTGGTTAGAAACCTTAATTGGAAAAAAATAAGCCTAGGGAGGTCGAAAAGTACCTAAAAATCATCCAATGACACAAACACAACTATTGGATGCACTAGATTGGCTAGAAACCCTAATTGGACAAGAATAAGACTAGCGTGGTCGAAAATGACCTAAATGTTCATCCAACGACACAAACACAAGTATTGGATGCACAAGATTGGTTAGAAACCCTAATTGGACAAGAATAAGCCTAGGGTGGTCGGAAAGTACCTAAAAGTTCATCCAATGACACAAACACAACTATTGGATGCATAAGATTTGTTAGAAACCCTAATTGGACATGAATAAGCCTAGGGAGGACGAAAATGACCTAATTGTTCATCCAATGACACAAACACACCTATTGGATGCACAAGATTAGTTAGAAACCCTAATTCGACGAGAATAAGCCTAGGGAGGTGGAAAATGACCTAAATGTTCATCCAACGACACAAACACAAGTATTGGATGCACAAGATTGGTTAGAAACCCTGATTGGACTAGAATAATCCTAGGGAGGTCGAAAATCACCTAAATGTTCATCCAAGGACACAAACACAAGTGTTGGATGCACAAGATTGCTTAGAAACCCTAATTGGACAAGAATAAGCCTAGGGAGGTCTAAAATGACCTAAATGTTCATCCAACGACACAAACACAAGTATTGGATGCACAAGATTGGTTAGAAACCCTAATTGGACAAGAATAAGCCTAGGGAGGTCTAAAATGACCTAAGTTTTCATCCAATTACACAAACACAACTATTGGATGCACAAGATTGGTTAGAAACCCTAATTTGAAAAGAATAAGCCTAGTGAAGTCGAAAATGACCTAAATGTTCATCCAATGACACAAATACAAGTATTGGACGCACAAGATTTGTTAGAAACCCTAATTGGACAAGAATAAGACTAGGGAGGACGAAAATGACCTAAAAGTTCATCCAATGACACAAACACACCTATTGGATGCACAAGATTGGTTAGAAACCCTAATTGGACGAGAATAAGCCTAGGGAGGTCTAAAATGACGTAAATGTTCATCCAATTGCACAAACACAAGTATTGGATGCACAAGATTGGTTAGAAACCCTAATTGGACAAGAATAAGCCTAGGGAGGTCTAAAATGACCTAAATGTTCATCCAATTACACAAACACAACTATTGGATGCACAAGATTGGTTAGAAACCCTAATTGGACAAGAATAAGCCTAGGGAGGTCTAAAATGACCTAAATGTTCATCCAACGACACAAACACAAGTATTGGATGCACAAGATTGGTTAGAAACCCTAATTGGACAAGAATAAGCCTAGGGAGGTCTAAAATGACCTAAATGTTCATCCAATTACACAAACACAACTATTGGATGCACAAGATTGGTTAGAAACCCTAATTGGACAAGAATAAGCCTAGGGAAGTCGAAAATGACCTAAATGTTAATCCAAGGACACAAACACAAGTGTTGGATGCACAAGATTGGTTAGAAACCCTAATTGGACAAGAATAAGCCTAGGGAGGTCGAAAAGTACTTAAAAGTTCATCCAATGACACAAACACAACCATTGGATGCACATGAATTGTTAGAAACCCTAATTGGAAAAGAATAAGCCTAGGGAGGTCGAAAATGACCTAAATGTTCATCTAATCACACAAACACACCAATTGGACGCACAAGATTTGTTAGAAACCCTAATTGGACAAGAATAAGCCTAGGGAGGACGAAAATGACCTAATTGTTCATCCAATGACACAAACACACCTATTGGATGCACAAGATAGGTTAGAAACCCTAATTGGACGAGAATAAGCCTAGGGAGGTCTATAATGACCTAAATGTTCATCCAATGACACAAACACAACTATTGGATGCACAAGATTCGTTAGAAACCGTAATTGGACAAGAATAAGCCTAGGGAGGTCGAAAATGACCTAAAAGTTCATCCAAGGACACAAACACACCTATTGGACGCACAAGATTGGTTAGAAACCTTAATTGGACAAGAATAAGCCTAGGGATGTCGAAAAGTACCTAAAAATCATCCAACGACACAAACACAAGTATTGGATGCACAAGATTGGTTAGAAACCTTAATTGGACAAGAATAAGCCTAGGGATGTCGAAAAGTACCTTAAAATCATCCAATGACACAAACACACCTATTGGATGCACAAGATTGGTTAGAAACCCTAATTAGACAAGAATAAGCCTAGGGAGGTCTAAAATGACCTAAATGTTCATCCAATTACACAAACACAACTATTGGATGCACAAGATTGGTTAGAAACCCTAATTGGACAAGAATAAGCCTAGGGAGGTCGAAAAGTACTTAAAAGTTCATCCAATGACACAAACACAACCATTGGTTGCACAGGAATTGTTAGAAACCCTAATTGGAAAAGAATAAGCCTAGGGAGGTCGAAAATGACCTAAATATTCATCTAATCACACAAACACACCAATTGGACGCACAAGATTTGTTAGAAACCCTAATTGGACAAGAATAAGCCTAGGGAGGACGAAAATGACCTAATTGTTCATCCAATGACACAAACACACCTATTGGATGCACAAGATAGGTTAGAAACCCTAATTGGACAAGAATAAGCCTAGGGAGGTCTAAAATGACCTAAATGTTCATCCAACGACACAAACACAAGTATTGGATGCACAAGATTGGTTAGAAACCCTAATTGGACAAGAATAAGCCTAGGGAGGTCTAAAATGACCTAAGTTTTCATCCAATTACACAAACACAACTATTGGATGCACAAGATTGTTTAGAAACCCTAATTGGACAAGAATAAGCCTAGGGAAGTCGAAAATGACCTAAATGTTCATCCAATGATACAAACACAAGTATTGGATGCATAAGATTGGTTAGAAACCCTAATTGGACAAGAATAAGCCTAGGGAGGTCGAAAAGTACCTAAAAGTTCATCCAATGACACAAACACACCTATTGGATGCACAAGATTGGTTAGAAACCCTAATTGGACGAGAATAAGCCTAGGGAGGTCTAAAATGACGTAAATGTTCATCGAATTGCACAAACACAAGTATTGGATGCACAAGATTGGTTAGAAACCCTAATTGGACAAGAATAAGCCTAGGGAGGTCTAAAATGACCTAAATGTTCATCCAATTACACAAACACAACTATTGGATGCACAAGATTGGTTAGAAACCCTAATTGGACAAGAATAAGCCTAGGGAGGTCGAAAATGACCTAAAAGTTCATCCAATGACACAGACACACCTATTGGATGCACAAGATTGGTTAGACACCTTAATTGGACAAGAATAAGCCTAGGGATGTCGAAAAGTACCTAAAAATCATCCAATGATACAAACACACCTATTGGATGCACTAGATTGGCTAGAAACCCAAATTGCACAAGAATAAGACTAGGGAGGTCGAAAATGACCTAAATGTTCATCCAACGACACAAACACAAGTATTGGATGCACAAGATTGGTTAGAAACCTTAATTGGAAAAAAATAAGCCTAGGGAGGTCGAAAAGTACCTAAAAATCATCCAATGACACAAACACAACTATTGGATGCACTAGATTGGCTAGAAACCCTAATTGGACAAGAATAAGACTAACGTGGTCGAAAATGACCTAAATGTTCATCCAACGACATAAACACAAGTATTGGATGCACAAGATTGGTTAGAAACCCTAATTGGACAAGAATAAGCCTAGGGAGGTCTAAAATGACGTAAATGTTCATCCAATTGCACAAACACAAGTATTGGATGCACAAGATTGGTTAGAAACCCTAATTGGACAAGAATAAGCCTATGGAGGTCGAAAATGACCTAAATGTTCATCCAATGACACAAACACAAGTATTGGATGCACAAGATTGGTTAGAAACCCTAATTGGACAAGAATAAGCCTAGGGAGGTCTAAAATGACATAAATGTTCATCCAATTACACAAACACAACTATTGGATGCACAAGATTGGTTAGAAACCCTAATTGGACAAGAATAAGCCTAGGGAAGTCGAAAATGACCTAAATGTTCATCCAATGACACAAACACAAGTGTTGGATGCACTAGATTGGCTAGATACCCTAATTGGACAAGAATAAGCCTAGCGAGGTCGAAAATGACCTAAATGTTAATCCAATGAAACAAACACAAGTATTGGATGCTCAAGATTGGTTAGAAACCCTAATTGGACAAGAATAAGCCAAGGGAGGTCTAAAATGACCTAAATGTTCATCCAATTACACAAACACAACTATTGGATGCACAAGATTGGTTAGAAACCCTAATTGGACAAGAATAAGCCTAGGGAGGTCGAAAAGTACTTAAAAGTTCATCCAATGACACAAACACAACCATTGGATGCACATGAATTGTTAGAAACCCAAATTGGAAAAGAATAAGCCTAGGGAGGTCGAAAATGACCTAAATGTTCATCTAATCACACAAACACACCAATTGGACGCACAAGATTTGTTAGAAACCCTAATTGGACAAGAATAAGCCTAGGGAGGACGAAAATGACCTAATTGTTCATCCAATGACACAAACACACCTATTGGATGCACAAGATAGGTTAGAAACCCTAATTGGACGAGAATAAGCCTAAGGAGGTCTATAATGACCTAAATGTTCATCCAATGACACAAACACAACTATTGGATGCACAAGATTCGTTAGAAACCGTAATTGGACAAGAATAAGCCTAGGGAGGTCGAAAATGACCTAAAAGTTCATCCAAGGACACAAACACACCTATTGGACGCACAAGATTGGTTAGAAACCTTAATTGGACAAGAATAAGCCTAGGGATGTCGAAAAGTACCTAAAAATCATCCAACGACACAAACACAAGTATTGGATGCACAAGATTGGTTAGAAACCTTAATTGGACAAGAATAAGCCTAGGGATGTCGAAAAGTACCTTAAAATCATCCAATGACACAAACACACCTATTGGATGCACAAGATTGGTTAGAAACCCTAATTAGACAAGAATAAGCCTAGGGAGGTCGAAAATGACCTAAATGTTCATCCAAGGACACAAACACAAGTGTTGGATGCACAAGATTGGTTAGAAACCCTAATTGGACAAGAAAAAGCCTAGGGAGGTCTAAAATGACCTAAATGTTCATCCAACGACACAAACACAAGTATTGGATGCACAAGATTGGTTAGAAACCCTAATTGGACAAGAATAAGCCTAGGGAGGTCTAAAATGACCTAAGTTTTCATCCAATTACACAAACACAACTATTGGATGCACAAGATTGGTTAGAAACCCTAATTTGAAAAGAATAAGCCTAGGGAAGTCGAAAATGACCTAAATGATCATCCAATGACACAAATACAAGTATTGGACGCACAAGATTTGTTAGAAACCCTAATTGGACAAGAATAAGCCTAGGGAGGACGAAAATGACCTAAAAGTTCATCCAATGACACAAACACACCTATTGGATGCACAAGATTGGTTAGAAACCCTAATTGGACGAGAATAAGCCTAGGGAGGTCTAAAATGACGTAAATGTTCATCCAATTGCACAAACACAAGTATTGGATGCACAAGATTGGTTAGAAACTCTAATTGGACAAGAATAAGCCTAGGGAGGTCTAAAATGACCTAAGTTTTCATCCAATTACACAAACACAACTATTGGATGCACAACATTGGTTAGAAACCCTAATTTAAAAAGAATAAGCCTAGGGAAGTCGAAAATGACCTAAATGATCATCCAATGACACAAATACAAGTATTGGACGCACAAGATTTGTTAGAAACCCTAATTGGACAAGAATAAGCCTAGGGAGGACGAAAATGACCTAAAAGTTCATCCAATGACACAAACACACCTATTGGATGCACAAGATTGGTTAGAAACCCTAATTGGACGAGAATAAGCCTAGGGAGGTCTAAAATGACCTAAATGTTCATCCAATTACACAAACACAACTATTGGATGCACAAGATTGGTTAGAAACCCTAATTGGACAAGAATAAGCCTAGGGAGGTCGAAAAGTACTTAAAAGTTCATCCAATGACACAAACACAACCATTGGATGCACATGAATTGTTAGAAACCCTAATTGGAAAAGAATAAGCCTAGGGAGGTCGAAAATGACCTAAATGTTCATCTAATCACACAAACACACCAATTGGACGCACAAGATTTGTTAGAAACCCTAATTGGACAAGAATAAGCCTAGGGAGGACGAAAATGACCTAATTGTTCATCCAATGACACAAACACACCTATTGGATGCACAAGATTGGTAAGAAACCATAATTGGACAAGAATAAGCCTAGGGAGGTCGAAAATGACCTAAATGTTCATCCAATTACACAAACACAACTATTGGATGCACAAGATTGGTTAGAAACCCTAATTGGACAAGAATAAGCCTAGGGAGGTCGAAAATGACCTAAAAGTTCATCCAATGACACAGACACACCTATTGGATGCACAAGATTGGTTAGACACCTTAATTGGACAAGAATAAGCCTAGGGATGTCGAAAAGTACCTAAAAATCATCCAATGATACAAACACACCTATTGGATGCACTAGATTGGCTAGAAACCCAAATTGCACAAGAATAAGACTAGGGAGGTCGAAAATGACCTAAATGTTCATCCAACGACACAAACACAAGTATTGGATGCACAAGATTGGTTAGAAACCTTAATTGGAAAAAAATAAGCCTAGGGAGGTCGAAAAGTACCTAAAAATCATCCAATGACACAAACACAACTATTGGATGCACTAGATTGGCTAGAAACCCTAATTGGACAAGAATAAGACTAGCGTGGTCGAAAATGAGCTAAATGTTCATCCAACGACACAAACACAAGTATTGGATGCACAAGATTGTTTAGAAACCCTAATTGGACAAGAATAAGCCTAGGGAAGTCGAAAATGACCTAAATGTTCATCCAATGATACAAACACAAGTATTGGATGCATAAGATTGGTTAGAAACCCTAATTGGACAAGAATAAGCCTAGGGAGGTCGAAAAGTACCTAAAAGTTCATCCAATGACACAAACACACCTATTGGATGCACAAGATTGGTTAGAAACCCTAATTGGACGAGAATAAGCCTAGGGAGGTCTAAAATGACGTAAATGTTCATCCAATTGCACAAACACAAGTATTGGATGCACAAGATTGGTTAGAAACCCTAATTGGACAAGAATAAGCCTAGGGAGGTCTAAAATGACCTAAATGTTCATCCAATTACACAAACACAACTATTGGATGCACAAGATTGGTTAGAAACCCTAATTGGACAAGAATAAGCCTAGGGAGGTCGAAAATGACCTAAAAGTTCATCCAATGACACAGACACACCTATTGGATGCACAAGATTGGTTAGACACCTTTATTTGGACAAGAATAAGCCTAGCATGTCGAAAAGTACCTAAAAATCATCCAATGATACAAACACACCTATTGGATGCACTAGATTGGCTAGAAACCCAAATTGCACAAGAATAAGACTAGGGAGGTCGAAAATGACCTAAATGTTCATCCAACGACACAAACACAAGTATTGGATGCACAAGATTGGTTAGAAACCTTAATTGGAAAAAAATAAGCCTAGGGAGGTCGAAAAGTACCTAAAAATCATCCAATGACACAAACACAACTATTGGATGCACTAGATTGGCTAGAAACCCTAATTGGACAAGAATAAGACTAGCGTGGTCGAAAATGACCTAAATGTTCATCCAACGACACAAACACAAGTATTGGATGCACAAGATTGGTTAGAAACCCTAATTGGACAAGAATAAGCCTAGAGAGGTCGGAAAGTACCTAAAAGTTCATCCAATGACACAAACACAACTATTGGATGCATAAGATTTGTTAGAAACGCTAATTGGACATGAATAAGCCTAGGGAGGACGAAAATGACCTAATTGTTCATCCAATGACACAAACACACCTATTGGATGCACAAGATTAGTTAGAAACCCTAATTCGACGAGAATAAGCCTAGGGAGGTGGAAAATGACCTAAATGTTCATCCAATGACACAAACACAAGTATTGGATGCACAAGATTGGTTAGAAACCCTAATTGGACAAGAATAAGCCTAGGGAGGTCGAAAATGACCTAAATGTTCATCCAACGACACAAACACAAGTATTGGATGCACAAGATTGGTTAGAAACCCTAATTGGACAAGAATAAGCCTAGGGAGGTCTAAAATGACCTAAGTTTTCATCCAATTACACAAACACAACTATTGGATGCACAAGATTGGTTAGAAACCCTAATTTGAAAAGAATAAGCCTAGGGAAGTCGAAAATGACCTAAATGATCATCCAATGACACAAATACAAGTATTGGACGCACAAGATTTGTTAGAAACCCTAATTGGACAAGAATAAGCCTAGGGAGGACGAAAATGACCTAAAAGTTTATCCAATGACACAAACACACCTATTGGATGCACAAGATTGGTTAGAAACCCTAATTGGACGAGAATAAGCCTAGGGAGGTCTAAAATGACGTAAATGTTCATCCAATTGCACAAACACAAGTATTGGATGCACAAGATTGGTTAGAAACCCTAATTGGACAAGAATAAGCCTATGGAGGTCGAAAATGACCTAAATGTTCATCCAATGACACAAACACAAGTATTGGATGCACAAGATTGGTTAGAAACCCTAATTGGACCAGAATAAGCCTAGGGAGGTCTAAAATGACCTAAATGTTCATCCAACGACACAAACACAAGTATTGGATGCACAAGATTTGTTAGAAACCCTAATTGGACAACAATAAGCATAGGGAGGTCTAAAATGACCTAAGTTTTCATCCAATTACACAAACACAACTATTGGATGCACAAGATTGGTTAGAAACCCTAATTTGAAAAGAATAAGCCTAGGGAAGTCGAAAATGACCTAAATGTTCATCCAATGACACAAATACAAGTATTGGACGCACAAGATTTGTTAGAAACCCTAATTGGACAAGAATAAGCCTAGGGAGGACGAAAATAACCTAAAAGTTCATCCAATGACACAAACACACCTATTGGATGCACAAGATTGGTTAGAAACCCTAATTGGAC
>JBBPBS010000543.1:433029-453071 GCA_037974835.1 Cicer judaicum | reverse complement strand
CACAAGATTTGTTAGAAACCCTAATTGGACAAGAATAAGCCTAGGGAGGACGAAAATAACCTAAAAGTTCATCCAATGACACAAACACACCTATTGGATGCACAAGATTGGTTAGAAACCCTAATTGGACGAGAATAAGCCTAGGGAGGTCTAAAATGACGTAAATGTTCATCCAATTGCACAAACACAAGTATTGGATGCACAAGATTGGTTAGAAACCCTAATTGGACAAGAATAAGCCTAGGGAGGTCTAAAATGACCTAAATGTTCATCCAATTACACAAACACAACTATTGGATGCACAAGATTGGTTAGAAACCCTAATTGGACAAGAATAAGCCTAGGGAGGTCAAAAATGACCTAAAAGTTCATCCAATGACACAGACACACCTATTGGATGCACAAGATTGGTTAGACACCTTTATTTGGACAAGAATAAGCCTAGCATGTCGAAAAGTACCTAAAAATCATCCAATGATACAAACACACCTATTGGATGCACTAGATTGGCTAGAAACCCAAATTGCACAAGAATAAGACTAGGGAGGTCGAAAATGACCTAAATGTTCATCCAACGACACAAACACAAGTATTGGATGCACAAGATTGGTTAGAAACCTTAATTGGAAAAAAATAAGCCTAGGGAGGTCGAAAAGTACCTAAAAATCATCCAATGACACAAACACAACTATTGGATGCACTAGATTGGCTAGAAACCCTAATTGGACAAGAATAAGACTAGCGTGGTCGAAAATGACCTAAATGTTCATCCAACGACACAAACACAAGTATTGGATGCACAAGATTGGTTAGAAACCCTAATTGGACAAGAATAAGCCTAGAGAGGTCGGAAAGTACCTAAAAGTTCATCCAATGACACAAACACAACTATTGGATGCATAAGATTTGTTAGAAACGCTAATTGGACATGAATAAGCCTAGGGAGGACGAAAATGACCTAATTGTTCATCCAATGACACAAACACACCTATTGGATGCACAAGATTAGTTAGAAACCCTAATTCGACGAGAATAAGCCTAGGGAGGTGGAAAATGACCTAAATGTTCATCCAATGACACAAACACAAGTATTGGATGCACAAGATTGGTTAGAAACCCTAATTGGACTAGAATAAGCCTAGGGAGGTCGAAAATGACCTAAATGTTAATCCAAGGACACAAACACAAGTGTTGGATGCACAAGATTGGTTAGAAACCCTAATTGGACAACAATAAGCCTAGGGAGGTCTAAAATGACCTACATGTTCATCCAACGACACAAACACAAGTATTGGATGCACAAGATTGGTTAGAAACCCTAATTGGACAAGAATAAGCCTAGGGAGGTCTAAAATGACCTAAGTTTTCATCCAATTACACAAACACAACTATTGGATGCACAAGATTGGTTAGAAACCCTAATTGGACAAGAATAAGCCTAGGGAAGTCGAAAATGACCTAAATGTTCATCCAATGACACAAACACAAGTATTGGATGCACAAGATTGGTTAGAAACCCTAATTGGACAAGAATAAGCCTAGGGAGGTCGAAAATGACCTAAATGTTCATCTAATTAAACAAACACACCAATTGGACGCACAAGATTTGTTAGAAACCGTAATTGGACAAAAATAAGCCTAGGGAGGACGAAAATGACCTAAATGTTCATCCAATTACACAAACACAAGTATTGGATGCACAAGATTGGTTAGAAACCCTAATTGGACAAGAATAAGCCTAGGGAAGTCGAAAATGACCTAAATGTTCATCCAATGATACAAACACAAGTATTGGATGCACAAGATTGGTTAGAAACCCTAATTGGACAAGAATAGGCCTAGGGAGGTCGAAAATGACCTAAATGTTCATCCAATGACACAAACACAAGTATTGGATGCACAAGATTGGTTAGAAACCCTAATTGGACAAGAATAAGCCTAGGGAGGTCGTAAATGACCTAAATCTTCATCCAATGATACAAACACAACTATTGGATGCACAAGATTGGTTAGAAACCCTAATTGGACAAGAATAAGCCTAGGGGGGTGTAAAATGACCTAAATGTTCATCCAATGACACAAACACACCTATTGGATGCACAAGATTGGTTAGACACCCTAATTGGACAAGAATAAGCCTAGGAAGGTCGAAAATGACCTAAATGTTCATCCAATGATACAAACACAAGTATTGGATGCACAAGATTGGTTAGAAACCCTAATTGGACAAGAATAAGCCTAGGGAGGTCGAAAATGACCTAAATGTTCATCTAATTAAACAAACACACCAATTGGACGCACAAGATTTGTTAGAAACCGTAATTGGACAAAAATAAGCCTAGGGAGGACGAAAATGACCTAATTGTTCATCCAATGAAACAAACACACCTATTGGATGCACAAGATTGGTAAGAAACCAAAATTGGACAAGAATAGGCCTAGGGAGGTCGAAAATGACCTAAATGTTCATCCAATGACACAAACACAAGTATTGGATGCACAAGATTGGTTAGAAACCCTAATTGGACAAGAATAAGCCTAGGGAAGACGAAAATGACCTAAATGTTCATCCAATGATACAAACACAAGTATTGGATGCACAAGATTGGTTAGAAACCCTAATTGGACAAGAATAAGCCTAGGGAGGTCTAAAATGACCTAAATGTTCATCCAATTACACAAACACAACTATTGGATGCACAAGATTGGTTAGAAACCCTAATTGGACAAGAATAAGCCTAGGGAAGTCGAAAATGACCTAAATGTTCATCCAATGATACAAACACAAGTATTGGATGCACAAGATTGGTTAGACACCCTAATTGGACAAGAATAAGCCTAGGGAGGTCTAAAATGACCTAAATGTTCATCCAATTACACAAACACAACTATTGGATGCACAAGATTGGTTAGAAACCCTAATTGGACAAGAATAAGCCTAGGGAAGTCGAAAATGACCTAAATGTTCATCCAATGAAACAAACACAAGTATTGGATGCACAAGATTGGTTAGAAACCCTAATTGGACAAGAATAAGCCTAGGGAGGTCTAAAATGACCTAAATGTTCATCCAATTACACAAACACAACTATTGGATGCACAAGATTGGTTAGAAACCCTAATTGGACAAGAATAAGACTAGGGAGGTCAAAAATGACCAAAATGTTCATCCAATGACACAAACACACCTATTGGATGCACAAGATTGGTTAGAAACCCTAATTGGACAAGAATAAGCCTAGGGAGGTCTAAAATGACCTAAATGTTCATCCAATTACACAAACACAACTATTGGATGCACAAGATTGGTTAGAAACCCTAATTGGACAAGAATAAGCCTAGGGAGGTCGAAAATGACCTAAAAGTTCATCCAATGACACAGACACACCTATTGGATGCACAAGATTGGTTAGACACTTTAATTGGACAAGAATAAGCCTAGGGATGTCGAAAAGTACCTAAAAATCATCCAATGATACAAACACACCTATTGGATGCACTAGATTGGCTAGAAACCCAAATTGCACAAGAATAAGACTAGGGAGGTCGAAAATGACCTAAATGTTCATCCAACGACACAAACACAAGTATTGGATGCACAAGATTGGTTAGAAACCTTAATTGGAAAAAAATAAGCCTAGGGAGGTCGAAAAGTACCTAAAAATCATCCAATGACACAAACACAACTATTGGATGCACTAGATTGGCTAGAAACCCTAATTGGACAAGAATAAGACTAGCGTGGTCGAAAATGAGCTAAATGTTCATCCAACGACACAAACACAAGTATTGGATGCACAAGATTGTTTAGAAACCCTAATTGGACAAGAATAAGCCTAGGGAAGTCGAAAATGACCTAAATGTTCATCCAATGATACAAACACAAGTATTGGATGCATAAGATTGGTTAGAAACCCTAATTGGACAAGAATAAGCCTAGGGAGGTCGAAAAGTACCTAAAAGTTCATCCAATGACACAAACACACCTATTGGATGCACAAGATTGGTTAGAAACCCTAATTGGACAAGAATAAGCCTAGGGAGGTCTAAAATGACCTAAATGTTCATCCAATTACACAAACACAACTATTGGATGCACAAGATTGGTTAGAAACCCTAATTGGACAAGAATAAGCCTAGGGAGGTCGAAAATGACCTAAAAGTTCATCCAATGACACAGACACACCTATTGGATGCACAAGATTGGTTAGACACCTTAATTGGACAAGAATAAGCCTAGGGATGTCGAAAAGTACCTAAAAATCATCCAATGATACAAACACAACTATTGGATGCATAAGATTTGTTAGAAACCCTAATTGGACATGAATAAGCCTAGGGAGGACGAAAATGACCTAATTGTTTATCCAATGACACAAACGCACCTATTGGATGCACAAGATTAGTTAGAAACCCTAATTCGACGAGAATAAGCCTAGGGAGGTGGAAAATGACCTAAATGTTCATCGAACGACACAAACACAAGTATTGGATACACAAGATTGGTTAGAAACCCTAATTGGACTAGAATAAGCCTAGGGAGGTCGAAAATGACCTAAATGTTCATCCAAGGACACAAACACAAGTGTTGGATGCACAAGATTGGTTAGAAACCCTAATTGGACAAGAATAAGCCTAGGGAGGTCTAAAATGACCTAAGTGTTCATCCGACGACACAAACACAAGTATTGGATGCACTAGATTGGTTAGAAACCCTAATTGGACGAGAATAAGCCTAGGGAGGTCTAAAATGACGTAAATGTTCATCCCATTGCACAAACACAAGTGTTGGATGCACAAGATTGGTTAGAAACTCTAATTGGACAAGAATAAGCCTATGGAGGTCGAAAATGACCTAAATGTTCATCCAATGACACAAACACAAGTATTGGATGCACAAGATTGGTTAGAAACCCTAATTGGACAAGAATAAGCCTAGGGAGGTCTAAAATGACCTAAATGTTCATCCAATTACACAAACACAACTATTGGATGCACAAGATTGGTTAGAAACCCTAATTGGACAAGAATAAGCCTAGGGAAGTCGAAAATGACCTAAATGTTCATCCAATGACACAAACACAAGTATTGGATGCACTAGATTGGCTAGATACCCTAATTGGACAAGAATAAGCCTAGCGAGGTCGAAAATGACCTAAATGTTCATCCAATGAAACAAACACAAGTATTGGATGCTCAAGATTGGTTAGAAACCCTAATTGGACAAGAATAAGCCAAGGGAGGTCTAAAATGACCTAAATGTTCATCCAATTACACAAACACAACTATTGGATGCACAAGATTGGTTAGAAACCCTAATTGGACAAGAATAAGCCTAGGGAGGTCGAAAAGTACTTAAAAGTTCATCCAATGACACAAACACAACCATTGGATGCACATGAATTGTTAGAAACCCTAATTGGAAAAGAATAAGCCTAGGGAGGTCGAAAATGACCTAAATGTTCATCTAATCACACAAACACACCAATTGGACGCACAAGATTTGTTAGAAACCCTAATTGGACAAGAATAAGCCTAGGGAGGACGAAAATGACCTAAATGTTCATCCAATGACACAAACACACCTATTGGATGCACAAGATTGGTTAGAAACCCTAATTGGACGAGAATAAGCCTAGGGAGGTCTATAATGACCTAAATGTTCATCCAATGACACAAACACAACTATTGGATGCACAAGATTGGTTAGAAACCGTAATTGGACAAGAATAAGCCTAGGGAGGTCGAAAATGACCTAAAAGTTCATCCAATGACACAAACACAACTATTGGATGCATAAGATTTGTTAGAAACCCTAATTGGACATGAATAAGCCTAGGGAGGACGAAAATGACCTAATTGTTCATCCAATGACACAAACACACCTATTGGATGCACAAGATTAGTTAGAAACCCTAATTCGACGAGAATAAGCCTAGGGAGGTGGAAAATGACCTAAATGTTCATCCAACGACACAAACACAAGTATTGGATGCACAAGATTGGTTAGAAACCCTGATTGGACTAGAATAATCCTAGGGAGGTCGAAAATGACCTAAATGTTCATCCAAGGACACAAACACAAGTGTTGGATGCACAAGATTGGTTAGAAACCCTAATTGGACAAGAATAAGCCTAGGGAGGTCTAAAATGACCTAAATGTTCATCCAACGACACAAACACAAGTATTGGATGCACAAGATTGGTTAGAAACCCTAATTGGACAAGAATAAGCCTAGGGAGGTCTAAAATGACCTAAGTTTTCATCCAATTACACAAACACAACTATTGGATGCACAAGATTGGTTAGAAACCCTAATTTGAAAAGAATAAGCCTAGGGAAGTCGAAAATGACCTAAATGATCATCCAATGACACAAATACAAGTATTGGACGCACAAGATTTGTTAGAAACCCTAATTGGACAAGAATAAGCCTAGGGAGGACGAAAATGACCTAAAAGTTCATCCAATGACACAAACACACCTATTGGATGCACAAGATTGGTTAGAAACCCTAATTGGACAAGAATAAGCCTAGGGAGGTCTAAAATGACGTAAATGTTCATCCAATTGCACAAACACAAGTATTGGATGCACAAGATTGGTTAGAAACCCTAATTGGACAAGAATAAGCCTATGGAGGTCGAAAATGACCTAAATGTTCATCCAATGACACAAACACAAGTATTGGATGCACAAGATTGGTTAGAAACCCTAATTGGACAAGAATAAGCCTAGGGAGGTCTAAAATGACCTAAATGTTCATCCAACGACACAAACACAAGTATTGGATGCACAAGATTGGTTAGAAACCCTAATTGGACAAGAATAAGCCTAAGGAGGTCGGAAAGTACCTAAAAGTTCATCCAATGACACAAACACAACTATTGGATGCATAAGATTTGTTAGAAACCCTAATTGGACATGAATAAGCCTAGGGAGGACGAAAATGACCTAATTGTTCATCCAAAGACACAAACACACCCATTGGATGCACAAGATTAGTTAGAAACCCTAATTCGACGAGAATAAGCCTAGGGAGGTGGAAAATGACCTAAATGTTCATCCAATGACACAAACACAAGTATTGGATGCACAAGATTGGTCAGAAACCCTAATTGGACAAGAATAAGCCTAGGGAGGTCGAAAATGACCTAAATGTTCATCCAAGGACACAAACACAAGTGTTGGATGCACAAGATTGGTTAGAAACCCTAATTGGACAAGAATAAGCCTAGGGAGGTCTAAAATGACCTAAATGTTCATCCGACGACACAAACACAAGTATTGGATGCACAAGATTGGTTAGAAACCCTAATTGGACAAGAATAAGCCTAAGGAGGTCGGAAAGTACCTAAAAGTTCATCCAATGACACAAACAAAACTATTGGATGCATAAGATTTGTTAGAAACCCTAACTGGACATGAATAAGCCTAGGGAGGACGAAAATGACCTAATTGTTCATCCAATGACACAAACACACCTATTGGATGCACAAGATTAGTTAGAAACCCTAATTCGACGAGAATAAGCCTAGGGAGGTGGAAAATGACCTAAATGTTCATCCAACGACACAAACACAAGTATTGGATGCACAAGATTTGTTAGAAACCCTAATTGGACAAGAATAAGCCTAGGGAGGTCGAAAATGACCTAAATGTTCATCCAAGGACACAAACACAAGTGTTGGATGCACAAGATTGGTTAGAAACCCTAATTGGACAAGAATAAGCCTAGGGAGGTCTAAAATGACCTAAATGTTCCTCCAACGACACAAACACAAGTATTGGATGCACAAGATTGGTTAGAAACCCTAATTGGACAAGAATAAGCCTAGGGAGGTCTAAAATGACCTAAATGTTCATCCAATGACACAAACACACCTATTGGATGCACAAGATTGGTAAGAAACCATAATTGGACAAGAATAGGCCTAGGGAGGTCAAAAATGACCTAAATGTTCATCCAATGACACAAACACAAGTATTGGATGCACAAGATTGGTTAGAAACCCTAATTGGACAAGAATAAGCCTAGGGAGCTCTAAAATGACCTAAATGTTCATCCAATGACACAAACACAAGTATTGGATGCACAAGATTGGTTAGAAACCCTAATTGGACAAGAATAAGCCTAGGGAGGTCTAAAATGACCTAAGTTTTTATCCAATGACACAAACACACCTATTAGATGCACAAGATTGGTTAGAAACCCTAATTGGACGAGAATAAGCCTAGGGAGGTCTAAAATGACGTAAATGTTCATCCAATTGCACAAACACAAGTATTGGATGCACAAGATTGGTTAGAAACCCTAATTGGACAAGAATAAGCCTAGGGAGGTCTAAAATGACCTAAATGTTCATCCAATTACACAAACACAACTATTGGATGCACAAGATTGGTTAGAAACCCTAATTGGACAAGAATAAGCCTAGGGAGGTCTAAAGTGACCTAAATGTTCATCCAGTTACACAAACACAAGTATTGGATGCACAAGATTAGTTAGAAACCCTAATTGGACAAGAGTAAGCCTAGGGATGTCGAAAAGTACCTAAAAATAATCCAATGACACAAGCACAACTATTGGATGCACTAGATTGGCTAGAAACCCTAATTGGACAAGAATAAGACTAACGAGGTCGAAAATGACCTAAATGTTCATCCAACGACACAAACACAAGTATTGGATGCACAAGATTGGTTAGAAACCCTAATTGGACAAGAATAAGCCTAGGGAGGTCGGAAAGAACATAAAAGTTCATCCAATGACACAATCACAACTATTGGATGCATAAGATTTGTTAGAAACCCTAATTGGACATGAATAAGCCTAGGGAGGTCGAAAATGATCTAAATGTTCATCTAATTACACAAATACACCTATTAGATGCACAAGATTTGTTAAAAACCCTAATTGGACAAGAATAAGCCTAGGCAGGACGAAAATGACCTAATTGTTCATCCAATGACAGAAACACACCTATTGGATGCACAAGATTTGTTAGAAACACTAATTGGACAAGAATAAGCCTAGGGGGGTCTAAAATGACGTAAATGTTCATCCAATTTCACAAACACAAGTATTGGATGCACAAGATTGGTTAGAAACCCTAATTGGACAAGAATAAGCCTAGGGAGGTCTAAAATGACCTAAATGTTCATCCAATTACACAAACACAACTATTTGATGCACAAGATTGGTTAGAAACCCTAATTGGACAAGAATATGCCTAGGGAGGTCGAAAATGACCTAAAAGTTCATCCAATGACACAGACACACCTATTGGATGCACAAGATTGGTTAGACACCTTAATTGGACAAGAATAAGCCTAGGGATGTCGAAAAGTACCTAAAAATCATCCAATGATACAAACACACCTATTGGATGCACTAGATTGGCTAGAAACCCAAATTGCACAAGAATAAGACTAGGGAGGTCGAAAATGACCTAAATGTTCATCCAACGACACAAACACAAGTATTGGATGCACAAGATTGGTTAGAAACCTTAATTGGAAAAAAATAAGCCTAGGGAGGTCGAAAAGTACCTAAAAATCATCCAATGACACAAACACAACTATTGGATGCACTAGATTGGCTAGAAACCCTAATTGGACAAGAATAAGACTAGCGTGGTCGAAAATGAGCTAAATGTTCATCCAACGACACAAACACAAGTATTGGATGCACAAGATTGTTTAGAAACCCTAATTGGACAAGAATAAGCCTAGGGAAGTCGAAAATGACCTAAATGTTCATCCAATGATACAAACACAAGTATTGGATGCATAAGATTGGTTAGAAACCCTAATTGGACAAGAATAAGCCTAGGGAGGTCGAAAAGTACCTAAACGTTCATCCAATGACACAAACACACCTATTGGATGCACAAGATTGGTTAGAAACCCTAATTGGACAAGAATAAGCCTAGGGAGGTCTAAAATGACCTAAATGTTCATCCAATTACACAAACACAACTATTGGATGCACAAGATTGGTTAGAAACCCTAATTGGACAAGAATAAGCCTAGGGAGGTCGAAAATGACCTAAAAGTTCATCCAATGACACAGACACACCTATTGGATGCACAAGATTGGTTAGACACCTTAATTGGACAAGAATAAGCCTAGGGATGTCGAAAAGTACCTAAAAATCATCCAATGATACAAACACAACTATTGGATGCATAAGAGTTGTTAGAAACCCTAATTGGACATGAATAAGCCTAGGGAGGACGAAAATGACCTAATTGTTTATCCAATGACACAAACGCACCTATTGGATGCACAAGATTAGTTAGAAACCCTAATTCGACGAGAATAAGCCTAGGGAGGTGGAAAATGACCTAAATGTTCATCGAACGACACAAACACAAGTATTGGATACACAAGATTGGTTAGAAACCCTAATTGGACTAGAATAAGCCTAGGGAGGTCGAAAATGACCTAAATGTTCATCCAAGGACACAAACACAAGTGTTGGATGCACAAGATTGGTTAGAAACCCTAATTGGACAAGAATAAGCCTAGGGAGGTCTAAAATGACCTAAGTGTTCATCCGACGACACAAACACAAGTATTGGATGCACTAGATTGGTTAGAAACCCTAATTGGACGAGAATAAGCCTAGGGAGGTCTAAAATGACGTAAATGTTCATCCCATTGCACAAACACAAGTGTTGGATGCACAAGATTGGTTAGAAACTCTAATTGGACAAGAATAAGCCTATGGAGGTCGAAAATGACCTAAATGTTCATCCAATGACACAAACACAAGTATTGGATGCACAAGATTGGTTAGAAACCCTAATTGGACAAGAATAAGCCTAGGGAGGTCTAAAATGACCTAAATGTTCATCCAATTACACAAACACAACTATTGGATGCACAAGATTGGTTAGAAACCCTAATTGGACAAGAATAAGCCTAGGGAAGTCGAAAATGACCTAAATGTTCATCCAATGACACAAACACAAGTATTGGATGCACTAGATTGGCTAGATACCCTAATTGGACAAGAATAAGCCTAGCGAGGTCGAAAATGACCTAAATGTTCATCCAATGAAACAAACACAAGTATTGGATGCACAAGATTGGTTAGAAACCCTAATTGGACAAGAATAAGCCTAGGGAGGTCTAAAATGACCTAAATGTTCATCCAATTACACAAACACAACTATTGGATGCACAAGATTGGTTAGAAACCCTAATTGGACAAGAATAAGCCTAGGGAGGTCTAAAATGACCTAAATGTTCATCCAATTACACAAACAAAAGTATTGGATGCACAAGATTGGTTAGAAACCCTAATTGGACAAGAATAAGCCTAGGGAGGTCTAAAATGACCTAAATGTTCATCCAATTACACAAACACAACTATTGGATGCACAAGATTGGTTAGAAACCCTAATTGGACAAGAATAAGCCTAGGGAAGTCGAAAATGACCTAAATGTTCATCCAATGATACAAACACAAGTATTGGATGCACAAGATTGGTTAGAAACCCTAATTGGACAAGAATAAGCCTAGGGAGGTCGAAAATGACCTAAATGTTCATCTAATTAAACAAACACACCAATTGGACGCACAAGATTTGTTAGAAACCGTAATTGGACAAGAATAAGCCTAGGGAGGACAAAAATGACCTAATTGTTCATCCAATGACACAAACACACCTATTGGATGCACAAGATTGGTAAGAAACCATAATTGGACAAGAATAGGCCTAGGGAGGTCGAAAATGACCTAAATGTTCATCCAATGACACAAACACAAGTATTGGATGCACAAGATTGGTTAGAAACCCTAATTGGACAAGAATAAGCCTAGGGAGGTCTAAAATGACCTAAATGTTCATCCAATTAGACAAACACAAGTATTGGATGCACAAGATTGGTTAGACACCCTAATTGGACAAGAATAAGCCTAGGGAGGTCGAAAAGGACCTAAAAGTTCATCCAATGACACAAACAAAACTATCGGATGCACAAGATTTGTTAGAAACCCTAATTGGAAAAGAATAAGCCTAGGGAGGTCGAAAATGACCTAAATGTTCATCTAATTACACAAACACACCAATTGGACGCACAAGATTTGTTAGAAACCCTAATTGCATAAGAATAAGCCTACGGAGGACGAAAACGACCTAATTGTTCTTCCAATGACACAAACACACCTATTGGATGCACAAGATTGGTTAGAAACCCTAATTGGACGTGAATAAGTCTAGGGATGTCGAAAATGACCTAAATGTTCATCCAATGACACAAACACAAGTATTGGATTCACAAGATTGGTTAGAAACCCTAATTGGACAAGAATAAGCCTAGGGAGGTCTAAAATGACCTAAATGTTCATCCAATTACACAAACACAACTATTGGATGCACAAGATTGGTTAGAAACCCTAATTGGACAAGAATAAGCCTAGGGAGGTCGAAAATGACCTAATTGTTCATCCAATGACACAAACACAAGTATTGGATGCACAAGATTGGTTAGAAACCCTAATTGGACAAGAATAAGCCTAGGGAGGTTGAAAAGTACCTAAAAGATCATCCAATGACACAAACACAACTATTGGATGCACAAGATTTGTTAGAAACCCTAATTGGACAAGAATAAGCCTAGGGAGGACGAAAATGACCTAAATGTTCATCCAATGACACAAACACACCTATTGGATGGACAAGATTGGTTAGAAACCCTAATTGGACAAGAATAAGCCTAGGGAGGTCGAAAATGACCAAAATGTTCTTCCAATGACACAAACACACCTATTGAATGCACAAGATTGGTTAGAAACCCTAATTGGACAAGAATAAGCCAAGGGATGACGAAAATGACCTAAATGTTCATCCAATGACACAAACACACCTATTGGATGCACAAGATTGGTTAAAAACCCTAATTGGAAAAGAATAAGCCTATGGAGACCGAAAATGACCTAGTTGTTCATCCAATTACACAAATGAACTTATTAAATGCACAAGATTGGTTA
Organism: Cicer judaicum; assembly: GCA_037974835.1. Taxonomy (NCBI): domain Eukaryota; kingdom Viridiplantae; phylum Streptophyta; class Magnoliopsida; order Fabales; family Fabaceae; genus Cicer; species Cicer judaicum. The sequence continues at coordinate 440,066 of JBBPBS010000543.1, read as the reverse complement.
GAAACCCTAATTGGATAAGAATAAGCCTAGGGAGGACGAAAATGACCTAATTGTTAATCCAAAGACACAAAATGACCTAAATGTTCATCCAAAGACACAAATGAACTTATTTGATGCACAAGATTGGTTGAAAACCCTAATTGGACAAGAATAAGCCTAGGGAGGACGAAAATGACCTAAATGTTCATCCAATGACACAAACACACCTATTGGATGCACAAGATTCGTTAAAAACCCTAATTTGACAAGAATAAGCCTAGAGAGGTCGAAAATGACCAAAATGTTCATCCAATGACACAAACACACCTATTGGATGCACAAGATTGGTTAGAAACCCTAATTGGCCAAGAATAAGCCAAGGGATGACGAAAATGACCTAAATGTTCATCCAATGACACAAACACACCTATTGGATGCACAAGATTGGTTAGAAACCCTAATTGGCCAAGAATAAGCCAAGGGATGACAAAAATGACCTAAATGTTCATCCAATGACACAAACACACCTATTGGATGCACAAGATTGGTTAAAAACCCTAATTGGACAAGAATAATCCTAGGGAGACCGAAAATGACATAATTGTTCATTGAATGACACAAACACACCTATTGGATGCACAAGATTGGTTAGAAACCCTAATTGGACAAGAATAAGCCTAGGGAGGACGAAAATGACCTAATTGTTCATCCAATGACACAAACACACCTATTGGATGCACAAGATTGGTTAGAAACCCTAATTGGACGAGAATAAGCCTAGGGAGGTCTAAAATGACCTAAATGTTCATCCAATTACACAAACACAACTATTGGATGCACAAGATTGGTTAGAAACCCTAATTGGACAAGAATAAGCCTAGGGAGGTCGAAAATGACCTAAAAGTTCATCCAATGACACAGACACACCTATTGGATGCACAAGATTGGTTAGACACCTTAATTGGACAAGAATAAGCCTAGGGAGGTCGAAAAGTACCTAAAAATCATCCAATGATACAAACACACCTATTGGATGCACTAGATTGGCTAGAAACCCAAATTGCACAAGAATAAGACTAGGGAGGTCGAAAATGACCTAAATGTTCATCCAACGACACAAACACAAGTATTGGATGCACAAGATTGGTTAGAAACCTTAATTGGAAAAAAATAAGCCTAGGGAGGTCGAAAAGTACCTAAAAATCATCCAATGACACAAACACAACTATTGGATGCACTAGATTGGCTAGAAACCCTAATTGGACAAGAATAAGACTAGCGTGGTCGAAAATGAGCTAAATGTTCATCCAACGACACAAACACAAGTATTGGATGCACAAGATTGTTTAGAAACCCTAATTGGACAAGAATAAGCCTAGGGAAGTCGAAAATGACCTAAATGTTCATCCAATGATACAAACACAAGTATTGGATGCATAAGATTGGTTAGAAACCCTAATTGGACAAGAATAAGCCTAGGGAGGTCGAAAAGTACCTAAAAGTTCATCCAATGACACAAACACACCTATTGGATGCACAAGATTGGTTAGAAACCCTAATTGGACGAGAATAAGCCTAGGGAGGTCTAAAATGACGTAAATGTTCATCGAATTGCACAAACACAAGTATTGGATGCACAAGATTGGTTAGAAACCCTAATTGGACAAGAATAAGCCTAGGGAGGTCTAAAATGACCTAAATGTTCATCCAATTACACAAACACAACTATTGGATGCACAAGATTGGTTAGAAACCCTAATTGGACAAGAATAAGCCTAGGGAGGTCGAAAATGACCTAAAAGTTCATCCAATGACACAGACACACCTATTGGATGCACAAGATTGGTTAGACACCTTAATTGGACAAGAATAAGCCTAGGGATGTCGAAAAGTACCTAAAAATCATCCAATGATACAAACACACCTATTGGATGCACTAGATTGGCTAGAAACCCAAATTGCACAAGAATAAGACTAGGGAGGTCGAAAATGACCTAAATGTTCATCCAACGACACAAACACAAGTATTGGATGCACAAGATTGGTTAGAAACCTTAATTGGAAAAAAATAAGCCTAGGGAGGTCGAAAAGTACCTAAAAATCATCCAATGACACAAACACAACTATTGGATGCACTAGATTGGCTAGAAACCCTAATTGGACAAGAATAAGACTAGCGTGGTCGAAAATGACCTAAATGTTCATCCAACGACACAAACACAAGTATTGGATGCTCAAGATTGGTTAGAAACCCTAATTGGACAAGAATAAGCCTAGAGAGGTCGGAAAGTACCTAAAAGTTCATCCAATGACACAAACACAACTATTGGATGCATAAGATTTGTTAGAAACCCTAATTGGACATGAATAAGCCTAGGGAGGACGAAAATGACCTAATTGTTCATCCAATGACACAAACACACCTATTGGATGCACAAGATTAGTTAGAAACCCTAATTCGACGAGAATAAGCCTAGGGAGGTGGAAAATGACCTAAATGTTCATCCAATGACACAAACACAAGTATTGGATGCACAAGATTGGTTAGAAACCCTAATTGGACGAGAATAAGCCTAGGGAGGTCGAAAATGACCTAAATGTTCATCCAAGGACACAAACACAAGTGTTGGATGCACAAGATTGGTTAGAAACCCTAATTGGGCAAGAATAAGCCTAGGGAGGTCTAAAATGACCTAAATGTTCATCCGGCGACACAAACACAAGTATTGGATGCACAAGATTGGTTAGAAACCCTAATTGGACAAGAATAAGCCTAAGGAGGTCGGAAAGTACCTAAAAGTTCATCCAATGACACAAACACAACTATTGGATGCATAAGATTTGTTAGAAACCCTAATTGGACATGAATAAGCCTAGGGAGGACGAAAATGACCTAATTGTTCATCCAATGACACAAACGCACCTACTGGATGCACAAGATTAGATAGAAACCCTAATTCGACGAGAATAAGCCTAGGGAGGTGGAAAATGACCTAAATGTTCATCCAATGACACAAACACAAGTATTGGATGCACAAGATTGGTTAGAAACCCTAATTGGACTAGAATAAGCCTAGGGAGGTCGAAAATGACCTAAATGTTAATCCAAGGACACAAACACAAGTGTTGGATGCACAAGATTGGTTAGAAACCCTAATTGGACAAGAATAAGCCTAGGGAGGTCTAAAATGACCTAAATGTTCATCCAACGACACAAACACAATTATTGGATGCACAAGATTGGTTAGAAACCCTAATTGGACAAGAATAAGCCTAGGGAGGTCTAAAATGACCTAAGTTTTCATCCAATTACACAAACACAACTATTGGATGCACAAGATTGGTTAGAAACCCTAATTGGACAAGAATAAGCCTAGGGAAGTCGAAAATGACCTAAATGTTCATCCAATGATACAAACACAAGTATTGGATGCACAAGATTGGTTAGAAACCCTAATTGGACAAGAATAAGCCTAGGGAGGTCGAAAAGTACCTAAAAGTTCATCCAATGACACAAACACACCTATTGGATGCACAAGATTGGTTAGAAACCCTAATTGGACGAGAATAAGCCTAGGGAGGTCTAAAATGACGTAAATGTTCATCCAATTACACAAACACAAGTATTGGATGCACAAGATTGGTTAGAAACCCTAATTGGACAAGAATAAGCCTAGGGAGGTCTAAAATGACCTAAATGTTCATCCAATTACACAAACACAACTATTGGATGCACAAGATTGGTTAGAAACCCTAATTGGACAAGAATAAGCCTAGGGAGGTCGAAAAGTACTTAAAAGTTCATCCAATGACACAAACACAACCATTGGATGCACATGAATTGTTAGAAACCCTAATTGGAAAAGAATAAGCCTAGGGAGGTCGAAAATGACCTAAATGTTCATCTAATCACACAAACACACCAATTGGACGCACAAGATTTGTTAGAAACCCTAATTGGACAAGAATAAGCCTAGGGAGGACGAAAATGACCTAATTGTTCATCCAATGACACAAACACACCTATTGGATGCACAAGATAGGTTAGAAACCCTAATTGGACGAGAATAAGCCTAGGAAGGTCTATAATGACCTAAATGTTCATCCAATGACACAAACACAACTATTGGATGCACAAGATTCGTTAGAAACCGTAATTGGACAAGAATAAGCCTAGGGAGGTCGAAAATGACCTAAAAGTTCATCCAAGGACACAAACACACCTATTGGACGCACAAGATTGGTTAGAAACCTTAATTGGACAAGAATAAGCCTAGGGATGTCGAAAAGTACCTAAAAATCATCCAACGACACAAACACAAGTATTGGATGCACAAGATTGGTTAGAAACCTTAATTGGACAAGAATAAGCCTAGGGATGTCGAAAAGTACCTTAAAATCATCCAATGACACAAACACACCTATTGGATGCACAAGATTGGTTAGAAACCCTAATTAGACAAGAATAAGCCTAGGGAGGTCTAAAATGACCTAAATGTTCATCCAATTACACAAACACAACTATTGGATGCACAAGATTGGTTAGAAACCCTAATTGGACAAGAATAAGCCTAGGGAGGTCGAAAAGTACTTAAAAGTTCATCCAATGACACAAACACAACCATTGGTTGCACAGGAATTGTTAGAAACCCTAATTGGAAAAGAATAAGCCTAGGGAGGTCGAAAATGACCTAAATATTCATCTAATCACACAAACACACCAATTGGACGCACAAGATTTGTTAGAAACCCTAATTGGACAAGAATAAGCCTAGGGAGGACGAAAATGACCTAATTGTTCATCCAATGACACAAACACACCTATTGGATGCACAAGATAGGTTAGAAACCCTAATTGGACAAGAATAAGCCTAGGGAGGTCTAAAATGACCTAAATGTTCATCCAACGACACAAACACAAGTATTGGATGCACAAGATTGGTTAGAAACCCTAATTGGACAAGAATAAGCCTAGGGAGGTCTAAAATGACCTAAGTTTTCATCCAATTACACAAACACAACTATTGGATGCACAAGATTGTTTAGAAACCCTAATTGGACAAGAATAAGCCTAGGGAAGTCGAAAATGACCTAAATGTTCATCCAATGATACAAACACAAGTATTGGATGCATAAGATTGGTTAGAAACCCTAATTGGACAAGAATAAGCCTAGGGAGGTCGAAAAGTACCTAAAAGTTCATCCAATGACACAAACACACCTATTGGATGCACAAGATTGGTTAGAAACCCTAATTGGACAAGAATAAGCCTAGGGAGGTCTAAAATGACCTAAATGTTCATCCAATTACACAAACACAACTATTGGATGCACAAGATTGGTTAGAAACCCTAATTGGACAAGAATAAGCCTAGGGAGGTCGAAAATGACCTAAAAGTTCATCCAATGACACAGACACACCTATTGGATGCACAAGATTGGTTAGACACCTTAATTGGACAAGAATAAGCATAGGGATGTCGAAAAGTACCTAAAAATCATCCAATGATACAAACACAACTATTGGATGCATAAGATTTGTTAGAAACCCTAATTGGACATGAATAAGCCTAGGGAGGACGAAAATGACCTAATTGTTCATCCAATGACACAAACGCACCTGTTGGATGCACAAGATTAGTTAGAAACCCTAATTCGACGAGAATAAGCCTAGGGAGGTGGAAAATGACCTAAATGTTCATCGAACGACACAAACACAAGTATTGGATACACAAGATTGGTTAGAAACCCTAATTGGACTAGAATAAGCCTAGGGAGGTCGAAAATGACCTAAATGTTCATCCAAGAACACAAACACAAGTGTTGGATGCACAAGATTGGTTAGAAACCCTAATTGGACAAGAATAAGCCTAGGGAGGTCTAAAATGACCTAAGTGTTCATCCGACGACACAAACACAAGTATTGGATGCACTAGATTGGTTAGAAACCCTTATTGGACGAGAATAAGCCTAGGGAGGTCTAAAATGACGTAAATGTTCATCCCATTGCACAAACACAAGTGTTGGATGCACAAGATTGGTTAGAAACCCTAATTGGACAAGAATAAGCCTATGGAGGTCGAAAATGACCTAAATATTCATCCAATGACACAAACACAAGTATTGGATGCACAAGATTGGTTAGAAACCCTAATTGGACAAGAATAAGCCTAGGGAGGTCTAAAATGACCTAAATGTTCATCCAATTACACAAACACAACTATTGGATGCACAAGATTGGTTAGAAACCCTAATTGGACAAGAATAAGCCTAGGGAAGTCGAAAATGACCTAAATGTTCATCCAATGACACAAACACAAGTATTGGATGCACTAGATTGGCTAGATATCCTAATTGGACAAGAATAAGCCTAGCGAGGTCGAAAATGACCTAAATGTTCATCCAATGAAACAAACACAAGTATTGGATGCACAAGATTGGTTAGAAACCCTAATTGGACAAGAATAAGCCTAGGGAGGTCTAAAATGACCTAAATGTTCATCCAATTACACAAACACAATTATTGGATGCACAAGATTGGTTAGAAACCCTAATTGGACAAGAATAAGCCTAGGGAGGTCGAAAAGTACTTAAAAGTTCATCCAATGACACAAACACAACCATTGGATGCACAGGAATTGTTAGAAACCCTAATTGGAAAAGAATAAGCCTAGGGAGGTCGAAAATAACCTAAATGTTCATCCAATGACACAAACACACCTATTGGATGCACAAGATAGGTTAGAAACCCTAATTGGAAGAGAATAAGCCTAGGGAGGTCTATAATGACCTAAATGTTCATCCAACGACACAAACACAAGTATTGGATGCACAAGATTGGTTAGAAACCCTAATTGGACAACAATAAGCCTAGGGAGGTCTAAAATGACCTAAGTTTTCATCCAATTACACAAACACAACTATTGGATGCACAAGATTGGTTAGAAACCCTAATTGGACAAGAATAAGCCTAGGGAGGTCGAAAAGTACCTAAAAGTTCATCCAATGACACAAACACACCTATTGGATGCACAAGATTGGTTAGAAACCCTAATTGG
>JBBPBS010000543.1:408402-424933 GCA_037974835.1 Cicer judaicum | reverse complement strand
AGGGAGGTCGAAAAGTACCTAAAAGTTCATCCAACGACACAAACACACCTATTGGATGCACAAGATTGGTTAGAAACCCTAATTGGACGAGAATAAGCCTAGGGAGGTCTAAAATGACGTAAATGTTCATCCAATTGCACAAACACAAGTATTGGATGCACAAGATTGGTTAGAAACCCTAATTGGACAAGAATAAGCCTAGGGAGGTCTAAAATGACCTAAATGTTCATCCAATTACACAAACACAACTATTGGATGCACAAGATTGGTTAGAAACCCTAATTGGAAAAGAATAAGCCTAGGGAGGTCGAAAATGACCTAAAAGTTCATCCAATGACACAGACACACCTATTGGATGGACAAGATTGGTTAGAAACCGTAATTGGACAAGAATAAGCCTAGGGAGGTCGAAAATGACCTAAAAGTTCATCCAATGACACAAACACACCTATTGGATGCACAAGATTGCTTAGAAACCTTAAATGGACAAGAATAAGCCTAGGGATGTCGAAAATTACCTAAAAATCATCCAACGACACAAACACAAGTATTGGATGCACAAGATTGGTTAGAAACCTTAATTGGACAAGAATAAGCCTAGGGATGTCGAAAAGTACCTTAAAATCATCCAATGACACAAACACACCTATTGGATGCACTAGATTGGCTAGAAACCCTAATTGGACAAGAATAAGACTATCGAGGTCGAAAATGACCTAAATGTTCATCCAACGACACAAACACAAGTATTGCATGCACAAGTTTGGTTAGAAACCCTAATTGGACAAGAATAAGCCTAGAGAGGTCGGAAAGTACCTAAAAGTTCATCCAATGACACAATCACAACTATTGGATGCACAAGATTGGTTAGAAACCTTAATTGGACAAGAATAAGCCTAGGGATGTCGAAAAGTACCTAAAAATCATCCAACGACACAAACACAAGTATTGGATGCACAAGATTGGTTAGAAACCTTAATTGGACAAGAATAAGCCTAGGGATGTCGAAAAGTACCTTAAAATCATCCAATGACACAAACACACCTATTGGATGCACAAGATTGGTTAGAAACCCTAATTAGACAAGAATAAGCCTAGGGAGGTCTAAAATGACCTAAATGTTCATCCAATTACACAAACACAACTATTGGATGCACAAGATTGGTTAGAAACCCTAATTGGACAAGAATAAGCCTAGGGAGGTCGAAAAGTACTTAAAAGTTCATCCAATGACACAAACACAACCATTGGTTGCACAGGAATTGTTAGAAACCCTAATTGGAAAAGAATAAGCCTAGGGAGGTCGAAAATGACCTAAATATTCATCTAATCACACAAACACACCAATTGGACGCACAAGATTTGTTAGAAACCCTAATTGGACAAGAATAAGCCTAGGGAGGACGAAAATGACCTAATTGTTCATCCAATGACACAAACACACCTATTGGATGCACAAGATAGGTTAGAAACCCTAATTGGACAAGAATAAGCCTAGGGAGGTCTAAAATGACCTAAATGTTCATCCAACGACACAAACACAAGTATTGGATGCACAAGATTGGTTAGAAACCCTAATTGGACAAGAATAAGCCTAGGGAGGTCTAAAATGACCTAAGTTTTCATCCAATTACACAAACACAACTATTGGATGCACAAGATTGTTTAGAAACCCTAATTGGACAAGAATAAGCCTAGGGAAGTCGAAAATGACCTAAATGTTCATCCAATGATACAAACACAAGTATTGGATGCATAAGATTGGTTAGAAACCCTAATTGGACAAGAATAAGCCTAGGGAGGTCGAAAAGTACCTAAAAGTTCATCCAATGACACAAACACACCTATTGGATGCACAAGATTGGTTAGAAACCCTAATTGGACGAGAATAAGCCTAGGGAGGTCTAAAATGACGTAAATGTTCATCGAATTGCACAAACACAAGTATTGGATGCACAAGATTGGTTAGAAACCCTAATTGGACAAGAATAAGCCTAGGGAGGTCTAAAATGACCTAAATGTTCATCCAATTACACAAACACAACTATTGGATGCACAAGATTGGTTAGAAACCCTAATTGGACAAGAATAAGCCTAGGGAGGTCGAAAATGACCTAAAAGTTCATCCAATGACACAGACACACCTATTGGATGCACAAGATTGGTTAGACACCTTAATTGGACAAGAATAAGCCTAGGGATGTCGAAAAGTACCTAAAAATCATCCAATGATACAAACACACCTATTGGATGCACTAGATTGGCTAGAAACCCAAATTGCACAAGAATAAGACTAGGGAGGTCGAAAATGACCTAAATGTTCATCCAACGACACAAACACAAGTATTGGATGCACAAGATTGGTTAGAAACCTTAATTGGAAAAAAATAAGCCTAGGGAGGTCGAAAAGTACCTAAAAATCATCCAATGACACAAACACAACTATTGGATGCACTAGATTGGCTAGAAACCCTAATTGGACAAGAATAAGACTAGCGTGGTCGAAAATGACCTAAATGTTCATCCAACGACACAAACACAAGTATTGGATGCTCAAGATTGGTTAGAAACCCTAATTGGACAAGAATAAGCCTAGAGAGGTCGGAAAGTACCTAAAAGTTCATCCAATGACACAAACACAACTATTGGATGCATAAGATTTGTTAGAAACCCTAATTGGACATGAATAAGCCTAGGGAGGACGAAAATGACCTAATTGTTCATCCAATGACACAAACACACCTATTGGATGCACAAGATTAGTTAGAAACCCTAATTCGACGAGAATAAGCCTAGGGAGGTGGAAAATGACCTAAATGTTCATCCAATGACACAAACACAAGTATTGGATGCACAAGATTGGTTAGAAACCCTAATTGGACGAGAATAAGCCTAGGGAGGTCGAAAATGACCTAAATGTTCATCCAAGGACACAAACACAAGTGTTGGATGCACAAGATTGGTTAGAAACCCTAATTGGGCAAGAATAAGCCTAGGGAGGTCTAAAATGACCTAAATGTTCATCCGGCGACACAAACACAAGTATTGGATGCACAAGATTGGTTAGAAACCCTAATTGGACAAGAATAAGCCTAAGGAGGTCGGAAAGTACCTAAAAGTTCATCCAATGACACAAACACAACTATTGGATGCATAAGATTTGTTAGAAACCCTAATTGGACATGAATAAGCCTAGGGAGGACGAAAATGACCTAATTGTTCATCCAAAGACACAAACACACCCATTGGATGCACAAGATTAGTTAGAAACCCTAATTCGACGAGAATAAGCCTAGGGAGGTGGAAAATGACCTAAATGTTCATCCAATGACACAAACACAAGTATTGGATGCACAAGATTGGTCAGAAACCCTAATTGGACAAGAATAAGCCTAGGGAGGTCGAAAATGACCTAAATGTTCATCCAAGGACACAAACACAAGTGTTGGATGCACAAGATTGGTTAGAAACCCTAATTGGACAAGAATAAGCCTAGGGAGGTCTAAAATGACCTAAATGTTCATCCGACGACACAAACACAAGTATTGGATGCACAAGATTGGTTAGAAACCCTAATTGGACAAGAATAAGCCTAAGGAGGTCGGAAAGTACCTAAAAGTTCATCCAATGACACAAACAAAACTATTGGATGCATAAGATTTGTTAGAAACCCTAACTGGACATGAATAAGCCTAGGGAGGACGAAAATGACCTAATTGTTCATCCAATGACACAAACACACCTATTGGATGCACAAGATTAGTTAGAAACCCTAATTCGACGAGAATAAGCCTAGGGAGGTGGAAAATGACCTAAATGTTCATCCAACGACACAAACACAAGTATTGGATGCACAAGATTTGTTAGAAACCCTAATTGGACAAGAATAAGCCTAGGGAGGTCGAAAATGACCTAAATGTTCATCCAAGGACACAAACACAAGTGTTGGATGCACAAGATTGGTTAGAAACCCTAATTGGACAAGAATAAGCCTAGGGAGGTCTAAAATGACCTAAATGTTTCTCCAACGACACAAACACAAGTATTGGATGCACAAGATTGGTTAGAAACCCTAATTGGACAAGAATAAGCCTAGGGAGGTCTAAAATGACCTAAATGTTCATCCAATTACACAAACACAACTATTGGATGCACAAGATTGGTTAGAAACCCTAATTGGACAAGAATAAGCCTAGGGAGGTCGAAAAGTACCTAAAAGTTCATCCAATGACACAAACACAACCATTGGATGCACAGGAATTGTTAGAAACCCTAATTGGAAAAGAATAAGCCTAGGGAGGTCGAAAATGACCTAAATGTTCATCTAATCACACAAACACACCAATTGGACGCACAAGATTTGTTAGAAACCCTAATTGGACAAGAATAAGCCTAAGGAGGACGAAAATGACCTAATTGTTCATCCAATGACACAAACACACCTATTGGATGCACAAGATTGGTTAGAAACCCTAATTGGACAAGAATAAGCCTAGGGAGGTCTAAAATGACCTAAATGTTCATCCAATTACACAAACACAACTATTGGATGCACAAGATTGGTTAGAAACCCTAATTGGACAAGAATAAGCCTAGGGAGGTCGAAAATGACCTAATTGTTCATCCAATGACACAAACACACCTATTGGATGCACAAGATTGGTTAGAAACCCTAATTGGACAAGAATAAGCCTAGGGAGGTCGAAAATGACCTAAATATTCATCCAATGACACAAACACAAGTATTGGATGCACAAGATTGGTTAGAAACCCTAATTGGACAAGAATAAGCCTAGGGAGGTCTAAAATGACCTAAATGTTCATCCAATTACACAAACACAACTATTGGATGCACAAGATTGGTTAGAAACCCTAATTGGACAAGAATAAGCCTAGGGAAGTCGAAAATGACCTAAATGTTCATCCAATGACACAAACACAAGTATTGGATGCACTAGATTGGCTAGATATCCTAATTGGACAAGAATAAGCCTAGCGAGGTCGAAAATGACCTAAATGTTCATCCAATGAAACAAACACAAGTATTGGATGCACAAGATTGGTTAGAAACCCTAATTGGACAAGAATAAGCCTAGGGAGGTCTAAAATGACCTAAATGTTCATCCAATTACACAAACACAACTATTGGATGCACAAGATTGGTTAGAAACCCTAATTGGACAAGAATAAGCCTAGGGAGGTCGAAAAGTACTTAAAAGTTCATCCAATGACACAAACACAACCATTGGATGCACATGAATTGTTAGAAACCCTAATTGGAAAAGAATAAGCCTAGGGAGGTCGAAAATGACCTAAATGTTCATCTAATCACACAAACACAACAATTGGACGCACAAGATTTGTTAGAAACCCTAATTGGACAAGAATAAGCCTAGGGAGGACGAAAATGACCTAATTGTTCATCCAATGACACAAACACACCTATTGGATGCACAAGATAGGTTAGAAACCCTAATTGGACGAGAATAAGCCTAGGGAGGTCTATAATGACCTAAATGTTCATCCAATGACACAAACACAACTATTGGTTGCTCAAGATTGGTTAGAAACCGTAATTGGACAAGAATAAGCCTAGGGAGGTCGAAAATGACCTAAAAGTTCATCCAATGACACAAACACACCTATTGGATGCACAAGATTGCTTAGAAACCTTAATTGGACAAGAATAAGCCTAGGGATGTCGAAAATTACCTAAAAATCATCCAACGACACAAACACAAGTATTGGATGCACAAGATTGGTTAGAAACCTTAATTGGACAAGAATAAGCCTAGGGATGTCGAAAAGTACCTTAAAATCATCCAATGACACAAACACACCTATTGGATGCACTAGATTGGCTAGAAACCCTAATTGGACAAGAATAAGACTAGCGAGGTCGAAAATGACCTAAATGTTCATCCAACGACACAAACACAAGTATTGCATGCACAAGATTGGTTAGAAACCCTAATTGGACAAGAATAAGCCTAGAGAGGTCGGAAAGTACCTAAAAGTTCATCCAATGACACAAACACAACTATTGGATGCATAAGATTTGTTAGAAACCCTAATTGGACATGAATAAGCCTAGGGAGGACGAAAATGACCTAATTGTTCATCTAATGACACAAACACACCTATTGGATGCACAAGATTAGTTAGAAACCCTAATTCGACGAGAATAAGCCTAGGGAGGTGGAAAATGACCTAAATGTTCATCCAATGACACAAACACAAGTATTGGATGCACAAGATTGGTTAGAAACCCTAATTGGACTAGAATAAGCCTAGGGAGGTCGAGAATGACCTAAATGTTAATCCAAGGACACAAACACAAGTGTTGGATGCACAAGATTGGTTAGAAACCCTAATTGGACAAGAATAAGCCTAGGGAGGTCTAAAATGACCTAAATGTTAATCCAAGGACACAAACACAAGTGTTGGATGCACAAGATTGGTTAGAAACCCTAATTGGACAAGAATAAGCCTAGGGAGGTCGAAAAGTACCTAAAAGTTCATCCAACGACACAAACACACCTATTGGATGCACAAGATTGGTTAGAAACCCTAATTGGACGAGAATAAGCCTAGGGAGGTCTAAAATGACGTAAATGTTCATCCAATTGCACAAACACAAGTATTGGATGCACAAGATTGGTTAGAAACCCTAATTGGACAAGAATAAGCCTAGGGAGGTCTAAAATGACCTAAGTGTTCATCCAATTACACAAACACAACTATTGGATGCACAAGATTGGTTAGAAACCCTAATTTGAAAAGAATAAGCCTAGTGAAGTCGAAAATGACCTAAATGTTCATCCAATGACACAAATACAAGTATTGGACGCACAAGATTTGTTAGAAACCCTAATTGGACAAGAATAAGACTAGGGAGGACGAAAATGACCTAAAAGTTCATCCAATGACACAAACACACCTATTGGATGCACAAGATTGGTTAGAAACCCTAATTGGACGAGAATAAGCCTAGGGAGGTCTAAAATGACCTAAATGTTCATCCAATTACACAAACACAACTATTGGATGCACAAGATTGGTTAGAAACCCTAATTGGACAAGAATAAGCCTAGGGAGGTCGAAAAGTACCTAAAAGTTCATCCAATGACACAAACACAACCATTGGATGCACAGGAATTGTTAGAAACCCTAATTGGAAAAGAATAAGCCTAGGGAGGTCGAAAATGACCTAAATGTTCATCTAATCACACAAACACACCAATTGGACGCACAAGATTTGTTAGAAACCCTAATTGGACAAGAATAAGCCTAAGGAGGACGAAAATGACCTAATTGTTCATCCAATGACACAAACACACCTATTGGATGCACAAGATTGGTCAGAAACCCTAATTGGACTAGAATAAGCCTAGGGAGGTCGAAAATGACCTAAATGTTCATCCAAGGACACAAACACAAGTGTTGGATGCACAAGATTGGTTAGAAACCCTAATTGGACAAGAATAAGCCTAGGGAGGTCTAAAATGACCTAAATGTTCATCCGACGACACAAACACAAGTATTGGATGCACAAGATTGGTTAGAAACCCTAATTGGACAAGAATAAGCCTAAGGAGGTCGGAAAGTACCTAAAAGTTCATCCAATGACACAAACACAACTATTGGATGCATAAGATTTGTTAGAAACCCTAATTGGACATGAATAAGTCTAGGGAGGACGAAAATGACCTAATTGTTCATCCAATGACACAAACACACCTATTGGATGCACAAGATTAGTTAGAAACCCTAATTCGACGAGAATAAGCCTAGGGAGGTGGAAACTGACCTAAATGTTCATCCAACGACACAAACACAAGTATTGGATGCACAAGATTGGTTAGAAACCTTAATTGGAAAAAAATAAGCCTAGGGAGGTCGAAAAGTACCTAAAAATCATCCAATGACACAAACACAACTATTGGATGCACTAGATTGGCTAGAAACCCTAATTGGACAAGAATAAGACTAGCGTGGTCGAAAATGAGCTAAATGTTCATCCAACGACACAAACACAAGTATTGGATGCACAAGATTGTTTAGAAACCCTAATTGGACAAGAATAAGCCTAGGGAAGTCGAAAATGACCTAAATGTTCATCCAATGATACAAACACAAGTATTGGATGCATAAGATTGGTTAGAAACCCTAATTGGACAAGAATAAGCCTAGGGAGGTCGAAAAGTACCTAAAAGTTCATCCAATGACACAAACACACCTATTGGATGCACAAGATTGGTTAGAAACCCTAATTGGACGAGAATAAGCCTAGGGAGGTCTAAAATGACGTAAATGTTCATCGAATTGCACAAACACAAGTATTGGATGCACAAGATTGGTTAGAAACCCTAATTGGACAAGAATAAGCCTAGGGAGGTCTAAAATGACCTAAATGTTCATCCAATTACACAAACACAACTATTGGATGCACAAGATTGGTTAGAAACCCTAATTGGACAAGAATAAGCCTAGGGAGGTCGAAAATGACCTAAAAGTTCATCCAATGACACAGACACACCTATTGGATGCACAAGATTGGTTAGACACCTTAATTGGACAAGAATAAGCCTAGGGATGTCGAAAAGTACCTAAAAATCATCCAATGATACAAACACACCTATTGGATGCACTAGATTGGCTAGAAACCCAAATTGCACAAGAATAAGACTAGGGAGGTCGAAAATGACCTAAATGTTCATCCAACGACACAAACACAAGTATTGGATGCACAAGATTGGTTAGAAACCTTAATTGGAAAAAAATAAGCCTAGGGAGGTCGAAAAGTACCTAAAAATCATCCAATGACACAAACACAACTATTGGATGCACTAGATTGGCTAGAAACCCTAATTGGACAAGAATAAGACTAGCGTGGTCGAAAATGAGCTAAATGTTCATCCAACGACACAAACACAAGTATTGGATGCACAAGATTGTTTAGAAACCCTAATTGGACAAGAATAAGCCTAGGGAAGTCGAAAATGACCTAAATGTTCATCCAATGATACAAACACAAGTATTGGATGCATAAGATTGGTTAGAAACCCTAATTGGACAAGAATAAGCCTAGGGAGGTCGAAAAGTACCTAAACGTTCATCCAATGACACAAACACACCTATTGGATGCACAAGATTGGTTAGAAACCCTAATTGGACAAGAATAAGCCTAGGGAGGTCTAAAATGACCTAAATGTTCATCCAATTACACAAACACAACTATTGGATGCACAAGATTGGTTAGAAACCCTAATTGGACAAGAATAAGCCTAGGGAGGTCGAAAATGACCTAAAAGTTCATCCAATGACACAGACACACCTATTGGATGCACAAGATTGGTTAGAAACCGTAATTGGACAAGAATAAGCCTAGGGAGGTCGAAAATGACCTAAAAGTTCATCCAATGACACAAACACACCTATTGGATGCACAAGATTGCTTAGAAACCTTAAATGGACAAGAATAAGCCTAGGGATGTCGAAAATTACCTAAAAATCATCCAACGACACAAACACAAGTATTGGATGCACAAGATTGGTTAGAAACCTTAATTGGACAAGAATAAGCCTAGGGATGTCGAAAAGTACCTTAAAATCATCCAATGACACAAACACACCTATTGGATGCACTAGATTGGCTAGAAACCCTAATTGGACAAGAATAAGACTATCGAGGTCGAAAATGACCTAAATGTTCATCCAACGACACAAACACAAGTATTGCATGCACAAGATTGGTTAGAAACCCTAATTGGACAAGAATAAGCCTAGAGAGGTCGGAAAGTACCTAAAAGTTCATCCAATGACACAATCACAACTATTGGATGCATAAGATTTGTTAGAAACCCTAATTGGACATGAAAAAGCCTAGGGAGGACGAAAATGACCTAATTGTTAATCCAATGACACAAACACACCTATTGGATGCACAAGATTAGTTAGAAACCCTAAATGACGAGAATAAGCCTAGGGAGGTGGAAAATGACCTAAATGTTCATCCAACGACACAAACACAAGTATTGGATGCACAAGATTGGTTAGAAACCTTAATTGGACAAGAATAAGCCTAGGGATGTCGAAAAGTACCTTAAAATCATCCAATGATACAAACACAAGTATTGGATGCACAAGATTGGATAGAAACCCTAATTGGACAAGAATAAGCCTAGGGAGGTCGAAAATGACCTAAATGTTAATCCAAGGACACAAACACAACTGTTTGACGCACAAGATTGGTTAGAAACCCTAATTGGACAAGAATAAGCCTAGGGAGGTCTAAAATGACCTAAATGTTCATCCAACGACACAAACACAAGTATTGGATGCACAAGATTGGTTAGAAACCCTAATTGGACAAGAATAAGCCTAGGGAGGTCTAAAATGACCTAAGTTTTCATCCAATTACACAAACACAACTATTGGATGCACAAGATTGGTTAGAAACCCTAATAGGACAAGAATAAGCCTAGGGAAGTCGAAAATGACCTAAATGTTCATCCAATGATACAAACACAAGTATTGGATGCACAAGATTGGTTAGAAACCCTAATTGGACAAGAATAAGCCTAGGGAGGTCAAAAAGTACCTAAAAGTTCATCCAATGACACAAACACACCTATTGGATGCACAAGATTGGTTAGAAACCCTAACTGGACGAGAATAAGCCTAGGGAGGTCTAAAATGACGTAAATGTTCATCCAATTGCACAAACACAAGTATTGGATGCACAAGATTGGTTAGAAACCCTAATTGGACAAGAATAAGCCTATGGAGGTCGAAAATGACCTAAATGTTCATCTAATCACACAAACACAACAATTGGACGCACAAGATTTGTTAGAAACCCTAATTGGACAAGAATAAGCCTAGGGAGGACGAAAATGACCTAATTGTTCATCCAATGACACAAACACAACTATTGGTTGCTCAAGATTGGTTAGAAACCGTAATTGGACAAGAATAAGCCTAGGGAGGTCGAAAAGTACCTAAAAGTTCATCCAATGACACAAACACACCTATTGGATGCACAAGATTGGTTAGAAACCCTAATTGGACGAGAATAAGCCTAGGGAGGTCTAAAATGACGTAAATGTTCATCCAATTGCACAAACACAAGTATTGGATGCACAAGATTGGTTAGAAACACTAATTGGACAAGAATAAGCCTAGGGAGGTCTAAAATGACCTAAATGTTCATCCAATTACACAAACACAACTATTGGATGCACAAGATTGGTTAGAAACCCTAATTGGACAAGAATAAGCCTAGGGAGGTCGAAAATGACCTAAAAGTTCATCCAATGACACAGACACACCTATTGGATGCACAAGATTGGTTAGACACCTTAATTGGACAAGAATAAGCCTAGGGATGTCAAAAAGTACCTAAAAATCATCCAATGATACAAACACACCTATTGGATGCACTAGATTGGCTAGAAACCCAAATTGCACAAGAATAAGACTAGGGAGGTCCAAAATGACCTAAATGTTCATCCAACGACACAAACACAAGTATTGGATGCACAAGATTGGTTAGAAACCTTAATTGGAAAAAAATAAGCCTAGGGAGGTCGAAAATGACCTAAATGTTCATCCAACGACACAAACACAAGTATTGGATGCACAAGATTGGTTAGAAACCCTAATTGGACAAGAATAAGCCTAGGGTGGTCGGAAAGTACCTAAAAGTTCATCCAATGACACAAACACAACTATTGGATGCATAAGATTTGTTAGAAACCCTAATTGGACATGAATAAGCCTAGGGAGGACGAAAATGACCTAATTGTTCATCCAATGACACAAACGCACCTACTGGATGCACAAGATTAGATAGAAACCCTAATTCGACGAGAATAAGCCTAGGGAGGTGGAAAATGACCTAAATGTTCATCCAATGACACAAACACAAGTATTGGATGCACAAGATTGGTTAGAAACCCTAATTGGACTAGAATAAGCCTAGGGAGGTCGAAAATGACCTAAACGTTCATCCAAGGACACAAACACAAGTGTTGGATGCACAAGATTGGTTAGAAACCCTAATTGGACAAGAAAAAGCCTAGGGAGGTCTAAAATGACCTAAATGTTCATCCAACGACACAAACACAAGTATTGGATGCACAAGATTGGTTAGAAACCCTAATTGGACAAGAATAACCCTAGGGAGGTCTAAAATGACATAAGTTTTCATCCAATTACACAAACACAACTATTGGATGCACAAGATTGGTTAGAAACCCTAATTTGAAAAGAATAAGCCTAAGGAAGTCGAAAATGACCTAAATGATCATCCAATGACACAAATACAAGTATTGGACGCACAAGATTTGTTAGAAACCCTAATTGGACAAGAATAAGCCTAGGGAGGACGAAAATGACCTAAAAGTTTATCCAATGACACAAACACACCTATTGGATGCACAAGATTGGTTAGAAACCCTAATTGGACAAGAATAAGCCTAGGGAGGTCTAAAATGACCTAAATGTTCATCCAATTACACAAACACAACTATTGGATGCACAAGATTGGTTAGAAACCCTAATTGGACAAGAATAAGCCTAGGGAGGTCGAAAATGACCTAAATGTTCATCCAATGACACAAACACAAGTATTGGATGCACTAGATTGGCTAGATCCCCTAATTGGACAAGAATAAGCCTAGCAAGGTCGAAAATGACCTAAATGTTCATCCAATGAAACAAACACAATTATTGGATGCTCAAGATTGGTTAGAAACCCTAATTGGACAAGAATAAGGCTAGGGAGGTCTAAAATGACCTAAATGTTCATCCAATTACACAAACACAACTATTGGATGCAAAAGATTGGTTAGAAACCCTAATTGGACAAGAATAAGCCTAGGGAGGTCGAAAAGTACTTAAAAGTTCATCCAATGACACAAACACAACCATTGGATGCACAGGAATTGTTAGAAACCCTAATTGGAAAAGAATAAGCCTAGGGAGGTCGAAAATGACCTAAATGTTCATCTAATCACACAAACACACCAATTGGACGCACAAGATTTGTTAGAAACCCTAATTGGACAAGAATAAGCCTAGGGAGGACGAAAATGACCTAATTGTTCATCCAATGACACAAACACACCTATTGGATGCACAAAATAAGTTAGAAACCCTAATTGGACGAGAATAAGCCTAGGTTGGTCTATAATGACCTAAATGTTCATCCAATGACACAAACACAACTATTGGATGCACAAGATTGGTTAGAAACCCTAATTGGACAAGAATAAGCCTAGGGAGGTCGAAAATGACCTAAAAGTTCATCCAATGACACAAACAGACCTATTGGATGCACAAGATTGGTTAGGAACCTTAATTGGACAAGAATAAGCCTAGGGATGTCGAAAAGTACCTAAAAATCATCCAATGACACAAACACACCTATTGGATGCACTAGATTGGTTAGAAACCTTAATTGGACAAGAATAAGCCTAGGGATGTCGAAAAGTACCTTAAAATCATCCAATGACACAAACACACCTATTGGATGCACTAGATTGGCTAGAAACCCTAATTGGACAAGAATAAGACTAGCGAGGTCGAAAATGACCTAAATGTTCATCCAACGACACAAACACAAGTATTGCATGCACAAGATTGGTTAGAAACCCTAATTGGACAAGAATAAGCCTAGGGAGGTCGGAAAGTACCTAAAACTTCATCCAATGACACAGACACAACTATTGGATGCATAAGATTTGTTAGAAACCCTAATTGGACATGAATAAGCCTAGGGAGGTCGGAAATGATCTAAATGTTCATCCAATTACACAAATACACCTATTGGATGCACAAGATTTGTTAAAAACCCTAATTGGACAAGAATACGCCTAGGGAGGACGAAAATGACCTAATTGTTCATCCAATGACACAAACACACCTATTGGATGCACAAGATTGGTTAGAAACCCTAATTGGACAAGAATAAGCCTAGGGAGGTCGAAAAGTACCTAAAAGTTCATCTAATGACACAAACACACCTATTGGATGCACAAGATTGGTTAGAAACCCTAATAGGACGAGAATAAGCCTAGGGAGGTCGAAAATGACCTAAATGTTCATCCAATGACACAAACACAAGTATTGGATGCACAAGATTGGTTAGAAACCCTAATTGGACAAGAATAAGCCTAGGGAGGTCTAAAATGACCTAAATGTTCATCCAACGACACAAACACAAGTATTGGATGCACAAGATTGGTTAGAAACCTTAATTGGAAAAAAATAAGCCTAGGGAGGTCGAAAAGTACCTAAAAATCATCCAATGACACAAACACAACTATTGGATGCACTAGATTGGCTAGAAACCCTAATTGGACAAGAGTAAGACTAGCGAGGTCGAAAATGACCTAAATGTTCATCCAACGACACAAACACAAGTATTGGATGCACAAGATTGGTTAGAAACCCTAATTGGACAAGAATAAGCCTAGGGAGGTCGGAAAGTACCTAAAAGTTCATCCAATGACACAAACACAACTATTGGAAGCATAAGATTTGTTAGAAACCCTAATTGGACATGAATAAGTCTAGGGAGGTCGAAAATGATCTAAATGTTCATCTAATTACACAAATACACCTATTGGATGCACAAGATTTGTTACAAATCCTAATTGGACAAGAATAAGCCTAGGGAGGACGAAAGTGACCTAATTGTTCATCCAATGACACAAACACACCTATTGGATGCACAAGATTTGTTAGAAACACTAATTGGACAAGAATAAGGCTAGGGAGGACGAAAATGACCTAATTGTTCATCCAATGACACAAACACACCTATTGGATGCACAAGATTGGTTAGAAACCCTAATTGGACGAGAAAAAGCCTAGGGAGGTCCAAAATGACCTAAATGTTCATCCAATGACACAAACACAAGTATTGGATGCACAAGATTGGTTAGAAACCCTAATTGGACTAGAATAAGCCTAGCGAGGTCGAAAATGACCTAAATGTTCATCCAAGGACACAAACACAAGTGTTGGATGCACAAGATTGGTTAGAAACCCTAATTGGACAAGAATAAGCCTAGGGAGGTCTAAAATGACCTAAATGTTCATCCAACGACACAAACACAAGTATTGGATGCACAAGATTGGTTAGAAACCATAATTGGACAAGAATAAGCCTAGGGAGGTCTAAAATGACCTAAATGTTCATCCAATTATAGACACACAAGTATTGGATGCACAAGATTGGTTAGAAACCCTAATTGGACAAGAATAAGCCTAGGGAGGTCGAAAAGTACCTAAAAGTTCATCCAATGACACAAACACAACTATTGGATGCACAAGATTGGCTAGAAACCCTAATTGGACAAGAATAAGACTAGCGAGGTTGAAAATGACCTAAATGTTCATCCAACAACACAAACACAAGTATTGGATGCACAAGATTGGTTAGAAACCCTAATTGGACAAGAATAAGCCTAGGGAGGTCTAAAATGACCTAAATGTTCATCCAATGACACAAACACAAGTATTGGATGCACAAGATTGGTTAGAAACCCTAATTGGATAAGAATAAGCCTAGGGAGGTCTAAAATGACTTAAATGTTCATCCAATTACACAAACACAACTATTGGATGCACAAGATTGGTTAGAAACCCTAATTGGACGAGAATAAGCCTAGGGAGGTCGAAAATGACCTAAAAGTTCATCCAATGACACACACACACCTATTGGATGCACAAGATTGGTTAGAAACCCTAATTGGACGAGAATAAGCCTAGGGAGGTCGAAAATGACCTAAATGTTCATCCAACGACACAAACACAAGTATTGGATGCACAAGATTGGTTAGAAACCCTAATTGGACAAGAATAAGCCTAGGGTGGTCGAAAATGACCTAAATGTTCATCCAATGACACAAACACAAGTATTGGATGCACAAGATTGGTTTGAAACCCTAATTGAACAAGAATAAGCCTAGGGAGGTCGAAAATGACCTAAATGTTCATCCAATGACACAAACACAAGTATTCGATGCACAAGATTGGTTAAAAACCCTAATTGGACTAGAATAAGACTAGGGAGGTCGAAAATGACCTAAATGTTCATCCAATGAAACAAACACAAGTATTGGATGCACAAGATTGGTTAGAAACCCTAATTGGACTAGAATAAGCCTAGGGAGGTCGAAAATGACCTAAATGTTCATCCAAGGACACAAACACAAATGTTAGATGCACAAGATTGGTTAGAAACCCTAATTGGACAAGAATAAGCCTAGGGAGGTCTAAAATGACCTAAATGTTCATCCAACGACACAAACACAAGTATTGGATGCACAAGATTGGTTAGAAACCATAATTGGACAAGAATAAGCCTAGGGAGGTCTAAAATGACCTAAGTTTTCATCCAATTACACAAACACAACTATTGGATGCACAAGATTGGTTAGAAACCCTAATTTGAAAAGAATAAGCCTAGGGAAGTCGAAAATGACCTAAATGTTCATCCAATGACACAAATAAAAAT
>JBBPBS010000543.1:298034-408392 GCA_037974835.1 Cicer judaicum | reverse complement strand
GAGAATAAGCCTAGGGAGGTCGAAAATGACCTAAATGTTCATCCAACGACACAAACACAAGTATTGGATGCACAAGATTGGTTAGAAACCCTAATTGGACAAGAATAAGCCTAGGGTGGTCGAAAATGACCTAAATGTTCATCCAATGACACAAACACAAGTATTGGATGCACAAGATTGGTTAGAAACCCTAATTGGATAAGAATAAGCCTAGGGAGGTCTAAAATGACTTAAATGTTCATCCAATTACACAAACACAACTATTGGATGCACAAGATTGGTTAGAAACCCTAATTGGACAAGAATAAGCCTAGGGAGGTCGAAAATGACCTAAAAGTTCATCCAATGACACACACACACCTATTGGATGCACAAGATTGGTTAGAAACCCTAATTGGATGAGAATAAGCCTAGGGAGGTCGAAAATGACCTAAATGTTCATCCAACGACACAAACACAAGTATTGGATGCACAAGATTGGTTAGAAACCCTAATTGGACAAGAATAAGCCTAGGGTGGTCGAAAATGACCTAAATGTTCATCCAATGACACAAACACAAGTATTGGATGCACAAGATTGGTTTGAAACCCTAATTGGACAAGAATAAGCCTAGGGAGGTCGAAAATGACCTAAATGTTCATCCAATGACACAAACACAAGTATTCGATGCACAAGATTGGTTAAAAACCCTAATTGGACTAGAATAAGACTAGGGAGGTCGAAAATGACCTAAATGTTCATCCAATGAAACAAACACAAGTATTGGATGCACAAGATTGGTTAGAAACCCTAATTGGACTAGAATAAGCCTAGGGAGGTCGAAAATGACCTAAATGTTCATCCAAGGACACAAACACAAATGTTAGATGCACAAGATTGGTTAGAAACCCTAATTGGACAAGAATAAGCCTAGGGAGGTCTAAAATGACCTAAATGTTCATCCAACGACACAAACACAAGTATTGGATGCACAAGATTGGTTAGAAACCATAATTGGACAAGAATAAGCCTAGGGAGGTCTAAAATGACCTAAATGTTCATCCAATTACACAAACACAAGTATTGGATGCACAAGATTGGTTAGAAACCCTAATTAGACAAGAATAAGCCTAGGGAGGTCGAAAAGTACCTAAAAGTTCATCCAATGACACAAACACAACCATTGGATGCACAAGAATTGTTAGAAACCCTAATTGGAAAAGAATAAGCCTAGGGAGGTCTAAAATGACCTAAATGTTCATCTAATTACACAAACACACCAATTGGACGCACAAGATTTGTAAGAAACCCTAATTGGACAATCCTAAGCCTAGGGAGGACGAAAATGACCTAATTGTTCATCCAATGACACAAACATACCTATTGGATGCACAAGATTGGTTAGAAACCCTAATTGGACGAGAATAAGCCTAGGGAGGTCTAAAATGACCTAAATGTTCATTCAATGACACAAACACAAGTATTGGATGCACAAGATTGGTTAGAAACCCTAATTGGACAAGAATAAGCCTAGGGAGGTCGAAAATGACCTAAATGTTCATCCAATGACACAAACACAAGTATTGGATGCACAAGATTGGTTTGAAACCCTAATTGGACAAAAATAAGCCTAGGGAAGTCTAAAATGACCTAAATGTTCATCCAATTACACAAACACAACTATTGGATGCACAAGATTGGTTAGAAACCCTAATTGGACAAGAATAAGCCTAGGGAGGTCGAAAATGACCTAATTGTTCATCCAATGACACAAACACACCTATTGGATGCACAAGATTTGTTAGAAACACTAATTGGACAAGAATAAGGCTAGGGAGGACGAAAATGACCTAATTGTTCATCCAATGACACAAACACACCTATTGGATGCACAAGATTGGTTAGAAACCCTAATTGGACGAGAAAAAGCCTAGGGAGGTCCAAAATGACCTAAATGTTCATCCAATGACACAAACACAAGTATTGGATGCACAAGATTGGTTAGAAACCCTAATTGGACTAGAATAAGCCTAGCGAGGTCGAAAATGACCTAAATGTTCATCCAAGGACACAAACACAAGTGTTGGATGCACAAGATTGGTTAGAAACCCTAATTGGACAAGAATAAGCCTAGGGAGGTCTAAAATGACCTAAATGTTCATCCAACGACACAAACACAAGTATTGGATGCACAAGATTGGTTAGAAACCATAATTGGACAAGAATAAGCCTAGGGAGGTCTAAAATGACCTAAATGTTCATCCAATTACACAAACACAAGTATTGGATGCACAAGATTGGTTAGAAACCCTAATTGGACAAGAATAAGCCTAGGGAGGTCGAAAATGACCTAAAAGTTCATCCAATGACACAAACACACCTATTGGATGCACAAGATTTGTTTGAAACCCTAATTGGACAAGAATAAGCCTAGGGAGGACGAAAATGACCTAATTGTTCATCCAATGACACAAACACACCTATTGGATGCACAAGATTGGTTAGAAACCCTAATTGGACAAGAATAAGCCTAGGGAGGTCGAAAAGTACCTAAAAGTTCATCTAATGACACAAACACACCTATTGGATGCACAAGATTGGTTAGAAACCCTAATAGGACGAGAATAAGCCTAGGGAGGTCGAAAATGACCTAAATGTTCATCCAATGACACAAACACAAGTATTGGATGCACAAGATTGGTTAGAAACCCTAATTGGACAAGAATAAGCCTAGGGAGGTCTAAAATGACCTAAATGTTCATCCAACGACACAAACACAAGTATTGGATGCACAAGATTGGTTAGAAACCTTAATTGGAAAAAAATAAGCCTAGGGAGGTCGAAAAGTACCTAAAAATCATCCAATGACACAAACACAACTATTGGATGCACTAGATTGGCTAGAAACCCTAATTGGACAAGAATAAGACTAGCGTGGTCGAAAATGAGCTAAATGTTCATCCAACGACACAAACACAAGTATTGGATGCACAAGATTGTTTAGAAACCCTAATTGGACAAGAATAAGCCTAGGGAAGTCGAAAATGACCTAAATGTTCATCCAATGATACAAACACAAGTATTGGATGCATAAGATTGGTTAGAAACCCTAATTGGACAAGAATAAGCCTAGGGAGGTCGAAAAGTACCTAAAAGTTCATCCAATGACACAAACACACCTATTGGATGCACAAGATTGGTTAGAAACCCTAATTGGACGAGAATAAGCCTAGGGAGGTCTAAAATGACGTAAATGTTCATCGAATTGCACAAACACAAGTATTGGATGCACAAGATTGGTTAGAAACCCTAATTGGACAAGAATAAGCCTAGGGAGGTCTAAAATGACCTAAATGTTCATCCAATTACACAAACACAACTATTGGATGCACAAGATTGGTTAGAAACCCTAATTGGACAAGAATAAGCCTAGGGAGGTCGAAAATGACCTAAAAGTTCATCCAATGACACAGACACACCTATTGGATGCACAAGATTGGTTAGACACCTTAATTGGACAAGAATAAGCCTAGGGATGTCGAAAAGTACCTAAAAATCATCCAATGATACAAACACACCTATTGGATGCACTAGATTGGCTAGAAACCCAAATTGCACAAGAATAAGACTAGGGAGGTCGAAAATGACCTAAATGTTCATCCAACGACACAAACACAAGTATTGGATGCACAAGATTGGTTAGAAACCTTAATTGGAAAAAAATAAGCCTAGGGAGGTCGAAAAGTACCTAAAAATCATCCAATGACACAAACACAACTATTGGATGCACTAGATTGGCTAGAAACCCTAATTGGACAAGAATAAGACTAGCGTGGTCGAAAATGACCTAAATGTTCATCCAACGACACAAACACAAGTATTGGATGCTCAAGATTGGTTAGAAACCCTAATTGGACAAGAATAAGCCTAGAGAGGTCGGAAAGTACCTAAAAGTTCATCCAATGACACAAACACAACTATTGGATGCATAAGATTTGTTAGAAACCCTAATTGGACATGAATAAGCCTAGGGAGGACGAAAATGACCTAATTGTTCATCCAATGACACAAACACACCTATTGGATGCACAAGATTAGTTAGAAACCCTAATTCGACGAGAATAAGCCTAGGGAGGTGGAAAATGACCTAAATGTTCATCCAACGACACAAACACAAGTATTGGATGCACAAGATTGGTTAGAAACCCTGATTGGACTAGAATAATCCTAGGGAGGTCGAAAATGACCTAAATGTTCATCCAAGGACACAAACACAAGTGTTGGATGCACAAGATTGGTTAGAAACCCTAATTGGACAAGAATAAGCCTAGGGAGGTCTAAAATGACCTAAATGTTCATCCAACGACACAAACACAAGTATTGGATGCACAAGATTGGTTAGAAACCCTAATTGGACAAGAATAAGCCTAGGGAGGTCTAAAATGACCTAAGTTTTCATCCAATTACACAAACACAACTATTGGATGCACAAGATTGGTTAGAAACCCTAATTTGAAAAGAATAAGCCTAGGGAAGTCGAAAATGACCTAAATGTTCATCCAATGACACAAATAAAAATGTTTTGGACGCACAAGATTTGTTAGAAACCCTAATTGGACAAGAATAAGCCTAGGGAGGACGAAAATGACCTAAAAGTTCATCCAATGACACAAACACACCTATTGGATGCACAAGATTGGTTAGAAACCCTAATTGGACGAGAATAAGCCTAGGGAGGTCTAAAATGACGTAAATGTTCATCCAATTGCACAAACACAAGTATTGGATGCACAAGATTGGTTAGAAACCCTAATTGGACAAGAATAAGCCTAGGGAGGTCTAAAATGACCTAAATGTTCATCCAATTACACAAACACAACTATTGGATGCACAAGATTGGTTAGAAACCCTAATTGGACAAGAATAAGCCTAGGGAGGTCAAAAATGACCTAAAAGTTCATCCAATGACACAGACACACCTATTGGATGCACAAGATTGGTTAGACACCTTTATTTGGACAAGAATAAGCCTAGCATGTCGAAAAGTACCTAAAAATCATCCAATGATACAAACACACCTATTGGATGCACTAGATTGGCTAGAAACCCAAATTGCACAAGAATAAGACTAGGGAGGTCGAAAATGACCTAAATGTTCATCCAACGACACAAACACAAGTATTGGATGCACAAGATTGGTTAGAAACCTTAATTGGAAAAAAATAAGCCTAGGGAGGTCGAAAAGTACCTAAAAATCATCCAATGACACAAACACAACTATTGGATGCACTAGATTGGCTAGAAACCCTAATTGGACAAGAATAAGACTAGCGTGGTCGAAAATGACCTAAATGTTCATCCAACGACACAAACACAAGTATTGGATGCACAAGATTGGTTAGAAACCCTAATTGGACAAGAATAAGCCTAGGGTGGTCGGAAAGTACCTAAAAGTTCATCCAATGACACAAACACAACTATTGGATGCATAAGATTTGTTAGAAACCCTAATTGGACATGAATAAGCCTAGGGAGGACGAAAATGACCTAATTGTTCATCCAATGACACAAACGCACCTACTGGATGCACAAGATTAGATAGAAACCCTAATTCGACGAGAATAAGCCTAGGGAGGTGGAAAATGACCTAAATGTTCATCCAATGACACAAACACAAGTATTGGATGCACAAGATTGGTTAGAAACCCTAATTGGACTAGAATAAGCCTAGGGAGGTCGAAAATGACCTAAATGTTAATCCAAGGACACAAACACAAGTGTTGGATGCACAAGATTGGTTAGAAACCCTAATTGGACAAGAATAAGCCTAGGGAGGTCTAAAATGACCTAAATGTTCATCCAACGACACAAACACAAGTATTGGATGCACAAGATTGGTTAGAAACCCTAATTGGACAAGAATAAGCCTAGGGAGGTCGAAAATGACCTAAGTTTTCATCCAATTACACAAACACAAGTATTGGATGCACAAGATTGGTTAGAAACCCTAATTGGACAAGAATAAGCCTAGGGAGGTCGGAAAGTACCTAAAAGTTCATCCAATGACACAAACACAACTATTGGATGCATAAGATTTGTTAGAAACCCTAATTGGACATGAATAAGTCTAGGGAGGTCGAAAATGATCTAAATCTTAATCTAATTACACAAATACACCTATTGGATGCACAAGATTTGTTACAAATCCTAATTGGACAAGAATAAGCCTAGGGAGGACGAAAATGACCTAA
Source organism: Cicer judaicum (assembly GCA_037974835.1). Taxonomy (NCBI): domain Eukaryota; kingdom Viridiplantae; phylum Streptophyta; class Magnoliopsida; order Fabales; family Fabaceae; genus Cicer; species Cicer judaicum. The sequence goes on along the minus strand of JBBPBS010000543.1, from coordinate 402,161 downwards.
TTGTTCATCCAATGACACAAGCACACCTATTGGATGCACAAGATTTGTTAGAAACACTAATTGGACAAGAATAAGGCTAGGGAGGACGAAAATGACCTAATTGTTCATCCAATGACACAAACACACCTATTGTGTGCACAAGATTGGTTAGAAACCCTAATTGGACGAGAATAAGCCTAGGGAGGTCGAAAATGACCTAAATGTTCATCCAATGACACAAACACAAGTATTGGATGCACAAGATTGGTTAGAAACCCTAATTGGACTAGAATAAGCCTAGGGAGGTGGAAAATGACCTAAATGTTCATCCAAGGACACAAACACAAGTGTTGGATGCACAAGATTGGTTAGAAACCCTAATTGGACAAGAATAAGCCTAGGGAGGTCTAAAATGACCTAAATGTTCATCCAACGACACAAACACAAGTATTGGATGCACAAGATTGGTTAGAAACCTTAATTGGAAAAAAATAAGCCTAGGGAGGTCGAAAAGTACCTAAAAATCATCCAATGACACAAACACAACTATTGGATGCACTAGATTGGCTAGAAACCCTAATTGGACAAGAATAAGACTAGCGTGGTCGAAAATGAGCTAAATGTTCATCCAACGACACAAACACAAGTATTGGATGCACAAGATTGTTTAGAAACCCTAATTGGACAAGAATAAGCCTAGGGAAGTCGAAAATGACCTAAATGTTCATCCAATGATACAAACACAAGTATTGGATGCATAAGATTGGTTAGAAACCCTAATTGGACAAGAATAAGCCTAGGGAGGTCGAAAAGTACCTAAAAGTTCATCCAATGACACAAACACACCTATTGGATGCACAAGATTGGTTAGAAACCCTAATTGGACGAGAATAAGCCTAGGGAGGTCTAAAATGACGTAAATGTTCATCGAATTGCACAAACACAAGTATTGGATGCACAAGATTGGTTAGAAACCCTAATTGGACAAGAATAAGCCTAGGGAGGTCTAAAATGACCTAAATGTTCATCCAATTACACAAACACAACTATTGGATGCACAAGATTGGTTAGAAACCCTAATTGGACAAGAATAAGCCTAGGGAGGTCGAAAATGACCTAAAAGTTCATCCAATGACACAGACACACCTATTGGATGCACAAGATTGGTTAGACACCTTAATTGGACAAGAATAAGCCTAGGGATGTCGAAAAGTACCTAAAAATCATCCAATGATACAAACACACCTATTGGATGCACTAGATTGGCTAGAAACCCAAATTGCACAAGAATAAGACTAGGGAGGTCGAAAATGACCTAAATGTTCATCCAACGACACAAACACAAGTATTGGATGCACAAGATTGGTTAGAAACCTTAATTGGAAAAAAATAAGCCTAGGGAGGTCGAAAAGTACCTAAAAATCATCCAATGACACAAACACAACTATTGGATGCACTAGATTGGCTAGAAACCCTAATTGGACAAGAATAAGACTAGCGTGGTCGAAAATGACCTAAATGTTCATCCAACGACACAAACACAAGTATTGGATGCTCAAGATTGGTTAGAAACCCTAATTGGACAAGAATAAGCCTAGAGAGGTCGGAAAGTACCTAAAAGTTCATCCAATGACACAAACACAACTATTGGATGCATAAGATTTGTTAGAAACCCTAATTGGACATGAATAAGCCTAGGGAGGACGAAAATGACCTAATTGTTCATCCAATGACACAAACACACCTATTGGATGCACAAGATTAGTTAGAAACCCTAATTCGACGAGAATAAGCCTAGGGAGGTGGAAAATGACCTAAATGTTCATCCAACGACACAAACACAAGTATTGGATGCACAAGATTGGTTAGAAACCCTGATTGGACTAGAATAATCCTAGGGAGGTCGAAAATGACCTAAATGTTCATCCAAGGACACAAACACAAGTGTTGGATGCACAAGATTGGTTAGAAACCCTAATTGGACAAGAATAAGCCTAGGGAGGTCTAAAATGACCTAAATGTTCATCCAACGACACAAACACAAGTATTGGATGCACAAGATTGGTTAGAAACCCTAATTGGACAAGAATAAGCCTAGGGAGGTCTAAAATGACCTAAGTTTTCATCCAATTACACAAACACAACTATTGGATGCACAAGATTGGTTAGAAACCCTAATTTGAAAAGAATAAGCCTAGTGAAGTCGAAAATGACCTAAATGTTCATCCAATGACACAAATACAAGTATTGGACGCACAAGATTTGTTAGAAACCCTAATTGGACAAGAATAAGACTAGGGAGGACGAAAATGACCTAAAAGTTCATCCAATGACACAAACACACCTATTGGATGCACAAGATTGGTTAGAAACCCTAATTGGACGAGAATAAGCCTAGGGAGGTCTAAAATGACGTAAATGTTCATCCAATTGCACAAACACAAGTATTGGATGCACAAGATTGGTTAGAAACCCTAATTGGACAAGAATAAGCGTATGGAGGTCGAAAATGACCTAAATGTTCATCCAATGACACAAACACAAGTATTGGATGCACAAGATTGGTTAGAAACCCTAATTGGACAAGAATAAGCCTAGGGAGGTCTAAAATGACCTAAATGTTCATCCAATTACACAAACACAACTATTGGATGCACAAGATTGGCTAGAAACCCTAATTGGACAACAATAAGACTAGCGAGGTTGAAAATGACCTAAATGTTCATCCAACAACACAAACACAAGTATTGGATGCACAAGATTGGTTAGAAACCCTAATTGGACAAGAATAAGCCTAGGGAGGTCTAAAATGACCTAAATGTTCATCCAATGACACAAACACAAGTATTGGATGCACAAGATTGGTTAGAAACCCTAATTGGACAAGAATAAGCCTAGGGAGGTCGAAAAGTACCTAAAAGTTCATCCAATGACACAAACACAACCATTGGATGCACAAAAATTGTTAGAAACCCTAATTGGAAAAGAATAAGCCTAGGGAGGTCGAAAATGACCTAAATGTTCATCTAATTACACAAACACACCAATTGGACGCACAAGATTTGTTAGAAACCCTAATTGGACAAGAATAAGCCTAGGGAGGACGAAAATGACCTAATTGTTCATCCAATGACACAAACACACCTATTGGATGCACAAGATAGGTTAGAAACCCTAATTGGACGAGAATAAGCCTAGGGAGGTCTATAATGACCTAAATGTTCATCCAATGACACAAACACAACTATTGGATGCACAAGATTGGTTAGAAACCCTAATTGGACAAGAATAAGCCTAGGGAGGTCGAAAAGTACCTAAAAGTTCATCCAATGACACAAACACAACCATTGGATGCACAGGAATTGTTAGAAACCCTAATTGGAAAAGAATAAGCCTAGGGAGGTCGAAAATGACCTAAATGTTCATCTAATCACACAAACACACCAATTGGACGCACAAGATTTGTTAGAAACCCTAATTGGACAAGAATAAGCCTAAGGAGGACGAAAATGACCTAATTGTTCATCCAATGACACAAACACACCTATTGGATGCACAAGATTGGTTAGAAACCATAATTGGACAAGAATAGGCCTAGGGAGGTCTAAAATGACCTAAATGTTCATCCAATTACACAAACACAACTATTGGATGCACAAGATTGGTTAGAAACCCTAATTGGACAAGAATAAGCCTAGGGAGGTCGAAAAGTACCTAAAAGTTCATCCAATGACACAAACACAACCATTGGATGCACAGGAATTGTTAGAAACCCTAATTGGAAAAGAATAAGCCTAGGGAGGTCGAAAATGACCTAAATGTTCATCTAATCACACAAACACACCAATTGGACGCACAAGATTTGTTAGAAACCCTAATTGGACAAGAATAAGCCTAAGGAGGACGAAAATGACCTAATTGTTCATCCAATGACACAAACACACCTATTGGATGCACAAGATTGGTCAGAAACCCTAATTGGACTAGAATAAGCCTAGGGAGGTCGAAAATGACCTAAATGTTCATCCAAGGACACAAACACAAGTGTTGGATGCACAAGATTGGTTAGAAACCCTAATTGGACAAGAATAAGCCTAGGGAGGTCTAAAATGACCTAAATGTTCATCCGACGACACAAACACAAGTATTGGATGCACAAGATTGGTTAGAAACCCTAATTGGACAAGAATAAGCCTAAGGAGGTCGGAAAGTACCTAAAAGTTCATCCAATGACACAAACACAACTATTGGATGCATAAGATTTGTTAGAAACCCTAATTGGACATGAATAAGTCTAGGGAGGACGAAAATGACCTAATTGTTCATCCAATGACACAAACACACCTATTGGATGCACAAGATTAGTTAGAAACCCTAATTCGACGAGAATAAGCCTAGGGAGGTGGAAACTGACCTAAATGTTCATCCAACGACACAAACACAAGTATTGGATGCACAAGATTGGTTAGAAACCTTAATTGGAAAAAAATAAGCCTAGGGAGGTCGAAAAGTACCTAAAAATCATCCAATGACACAAACACAACTATTGGATGCACTAGATTGGCTAGAAACCCTAATTGGACAAGAATAAGACTAGCGTGGTCGAAAATGACCTAAATGTTCATCCAACGACACAAACACAAGTATTGGATGCACAAGATTGGTTAGAAACCCTAATTGGACAAGAATAAGCCTAGGGTGGTCGGAAAGTACCTAAAAGTTCATCCAATGACACAAACACAACTATTGGATGCATAAGATTTGTTAGAAACCCTAATTGGACATGAATAAGCCTAGGGAGGACGAAAATGACCTAATTGTTCATCCAATGACACAAACGCACCTACTGGATGCACAAGATTAGATAGAAACCCTAATTCGACGAGAATAAGCCTAGGGAGGTGGAAAATGACCTAAATGTTCATCCAATGACACAAACACAAGTATTGGATGCACAAGATTGGTTAGAAACCCTAATTGGACTAGAATAAGCCTAGGGAGGTCGAAAATGACCTAAATGTTAATCCAAGGACACAAACACAAGTGTTGGATGCACAAGATTGGTTAGAAACCCTAATTGGACAACAATAAGCCTAGGGAGGTCTAAAATGACCTAAATGTTCATCCAACGACACAAACACAAGTATTGGATGCACAAGATTGGTTAGAAACCCTAATTGGACAAGAATAAGCCTAGGGAGGTCTAAAATGACCTAAGTTTTCATCCAATTACACAAACACAACTATTGGATGCACAAGATTGGTTAGAAACCCTAATTTGAAAAGAATAAGCCTAGGGAAGTCGAAAATGACCTAAATGATCATCCAATGACACAAATACAAGTATTGGACGCACAAGATTTGTTAGAAACCCTAATTGGACAAGAATAAGCCTAGGGAGGACGAAAATGACCTAAAAGTTCATCCAATGACACAAACACACCTATTGGATGCACAAGATTGGTTAGAAACCCTAATTGGACGAGAATAAGCCTAGGGAGGTCTAAAATGACGTAAATGTTCATCCAATTGCACAAACACAAGTATTGGATGCACAAGATTGGTTAGAAACCCTAATTGGACAAGAATAAGCCTAGGGAGGTCGAAAATGACCTAAATGTTCATCCAATTACACAAACACAACTATTGGATGCACAAGATTGGTTAGAAACCCTAATTGGACAAGAATAAGCCTAGGGAGGACGAAAATGACCTAATTGTTCATCCAATGACACAAACACACCTATTGGATGGACAAGATTGGTTAGAAACCCTAATTGGACAAGAATAAGCCTAGGGAGGACAAAAATGACCTAAAAGTTCATCCAATGACACAAACACACCTATTGGATGCACAAGATTGGTTAGAAACCCTAATTGAACGAGAATAAGCATAGGGAGGTCGAAAATGACCTAAATGTTCATCCAATGACACAAACACAAGTATTGGATGCACAAGATTGGTTAGAAACCCTAATTGGACAAGAATAAGCCTAGGGAGGTCTAAAATGACCTAAATGTTCATCCAATGATACAAACACAAGTATTGGATGCACAAGATTGGTTAGACACCCTAATTGGACAAGAATAAGCCTAGGGAGGTCGAAAAGTACCTAAAGGTTCATCCAATGACACAAACAAAACTATCGGATGCACAAGATTTGTTAGAAACCCTAATTGGAAAAGAATAAGCCTAGGGAGGTCGAAAATGACCTAAATGTTCATCTAATTACACAAACACACCAATTGGACGCACAAGATTTGTTAGAAACCCTAATTGGACAAGAATAAGCCTACGGAGGACGAAAATGACCTAATTGTTCTTCCAATGACACAAACACACCTATTGGATGCACAAGATTGGTTAGAAACCCTAATTGGACAAGAATAAGTCTAGGGATGTCGAAAATGACCTAAATGTTCATCCAATGACACAAACACAAGTATTGGATTCACAAGGTTGGTTAGAAACCCTAATTGGACAAGAATAAGCCTAGGGAGGTCTAAAATGACCTAAATGTTCATCCAATTACACAAACACAACTATTGGGTCCACAAGATTGGTTAGAAACCCTAATTGGACAAGAATAAGCCTAGGGAGGACGAATATGACCTAATTGTTCATCCAATGACACAAACACACCTATTGGATGCACAAGATTGGTAAGAAACCATAATTGGACAAGAATAGGCCTAGGGAGGTCGAAAATGACCTAAATGTTCATCCAATGACACAAACACAAGTATTGGATGCACAAGATTGGTTAGAAACCCTAATTGGACAAGAATAAGCCTAGGGAGGTCTAAAATGACCTAAATGTTCATCCAATGATACAAACACAAGTATTGGATGCACAAGATTGGTTAGAAACCCTAATTGGACAAGAATAAGCCTAGGGAGGTCGAAAATGACCTAAATGTTCATCTAATTACACAAACACACCATTTGGACGCACAAGATTTGTTAGAAACCCTAATTGGACAAGAATAAGCCTAGGGAGGACAAAAATGACCTAATTGTTCATCCAATGACACAAACACACCTATTGGATGCACAAGATTGGTAAGAAACCATAATTGGACAAAAATAGGCCTAGGGAGGTCGAAAATGACCTAAATGTTCATCCAATGACACAAACACAAGTATTGGATGCACAAGATTGGTTAGAAACCCTAATTGGACAAGAATAAGCCTAGGGAGGTCTAAAATGACCTAAATGTTCATCCAATTACACAAACACAACTATTGGATGCACAAGATTGGTTAGAAACCCTAATTGGACAAGAATAAGCCTAGGGAGGTCGAAAAGTACTTAAAAGTTCATCCAATGACACAAACACAACCATTGGATGCACAGGAATTGTTAGAAACCCTAATTGGAAAAGAATAAGCCTAGGGAGGTCGAAAATGACCTAAATGTTCATCTAATCACACAAACACACCAATTGGACGCACAAGATTTGTTAGAAACCCTAATTGGACAAGAATAAGCCTAGGGAGGACGAAAATGACCTAATTGTTCATCCAATGACACAAACACACCTATTGGATGCACAAGATAGGTTAGAAACCCTAATTGGACGAGAATAAGCCTAGGGAGGTCTATAATGACCTAAATGTTCATCCAATGACACAAACACAACTATTGGATGCACAAGATTGGTTAGAAACCCTAATTGGATAAGAATAAGCCTAGGGAGGTCTAAAATGACTTAAATGTTCATCCAATTACACAAACACAACTATTGGATGCACAAGATTGGTTAGAAACCCTAATTGGACAAGAATAAGCCTAGGGAGGTCGAAAATGACCTAAAAGTTCATCCAATGACACACACACACCTATTGGATGCACAAGATTGGTTAGAAACCCTAATTGGATGAGAATAAGCCTAGGGAGGTCGAAAATGACCTAAATGTTCATCCAACGACACAAACACAAGTATTGGATGCACAAGATTGGTTAGAAACCCTAATTGGACAAGAATAAGCCTAGGGTGGTCGAAAATGACCTAAATGTTCATCCAATGACACAAACACAAGTATTGGATGCACAAGATTGGTTTGAAACCCTAATTGGACAAGAATAAGCCTAGGGAGGTCGAAAATGACCTAAATGTTCATCCAATGACACAAACACAAGTATTCGATGCACAAGATTGGTTAAAAACCCTAATTGGACTAGAATAAGACTAGGGAGGTCGAAAATGACCTAAATGTTCATCCAATGAAACAAACACAAGTATTGGATGCACAAGATTGGTTAGAAACCCTAATTGGACTAGAATAAGCCTAGGGAGGTCGAAAATGACCTAAATGTTCATCCAAGGACACAAACACAAATGTTAGATGCACAAGATTGGTTAGAAACCCTAATTGGACAAGAATAAGCCTAGGGAGGTCTAAAATGACCTAAATGTTCATCCAACGACACAAACACAAGTATTGGATGCACAAGATTGGTTAGAAACCATAATTGGACAAGAATAAGCCTAGGGAGGTCTAAAATGACCTAAATGTTCATCCAACGACACAAACACAAGTATTGGATGCACAAGATTGGTTAGAAACCTTAATTGGATAAGAATAAGCCTAGGGATGTCGAAAAGTACCAAAAAATTATCCAATGACACAAACACACCTATTGGATGCAGTAGATTGGCTAGAAACCCTAATTGCCCAAGAATAAGACTAGGGAGGACGAAAATGACCTAATTGTTCATCCAATGACACGAACACACCTATTGGATGCACAAGATTTGTTAGAAACACTAATTGGACAACAATAAGGCTAGGGAGGACGAAAATGACCTAATTGTTCATCCAATGACACAAACACACCTATTGGATGCACAAGATTGGTTAGAAACTCTAATTGGACGAGAATAAGCCTAGGGAGGTCGAAAATGACCTAAATGTTCATCCAATGACACAAACACAAGTATTCGATGCACAAGATTGGTTAGAAACCCTAATTGGACTAGAATAAGCCTAGGGAGGTCGAAAATGACCTAAATGTTCATCCAGGGACACAAACACAAGTGTTGGATGCACAAGATTGGTTAGAAACCCTAATTGGACAAGAATAAGCCTAGGGAGGTCTAAAATGACCTAAATGTTCATCCAACGACACAAAAACAAGTATTGGATGCACAAGATTGGTTAGAAACCTTAATTGGACAAGAATAAGCCTAGGGATGTCGAAAAGTACCAAAAAATTATCCAATGACACAAACACACCTATTGGATGCACTAGATTGGCTAGAAACCCTAATTGCACAAGAATAAGACTAGGTAGGACGAAAATGACCTAATTGTTCATCCAATGACACGAACACACCTATTGGATGCACAAGATTTGTTAGAAACACTAATTGGACAAGAATAAGGCTAGGGAGGACGAAAATGACCTAATTGTTCATCCAATGACACAAACACTGTTAGAAACCCTAATTCGACAAGAATAAGCCTACGGAGGACGAAAATGACCTAATTGTTCTTCCAATGACACAAACACACCTATTGGATGCACAAGATTGGTTAGAAACCCTAATTGGACGTGAATAAGTCTAGGGATGTCGAAAATGACCTAAATGTTCATCCAATGACACAAACACAAGTATTGGATTCACAGGATTGGTTAGAAACCCTAATTGGACAAGAATAAGCCTAGGGAGGTCTAAAATGACCTAAATGTTCATCCAATTACACAAACACAACTATTGGATGCACAACATTGGTTAGAAACCCTAATTGGCCAAGAATAAGCCCAGGGAAGTCGAAAATTACCTAAATGTTCATCCAATGATACAAACACAAGTATTGGATGGACAAGATTGGTTAGAAACCCTAATTGGACAAGAGTAAGCCTAGGGAGGTCGAAAAGTACCTAAAAGTTCATCCAATGACACAAACACAACTATTGGATGCACAAGATTTGTTAGAAACCCTAATTGGAAAAGAATAAGCCTAGGGAGGTCGAAAATGACCTAAATGTTCATCTAATTACACTAACACACCATTTGGACGCACAAGATTTGTTAGAAACCCTAACTGGACAAGAATAAGCCTAGGGAGGACAAAAATGATCTAGTTGTTCATCCAATGACACAAAGACACCTATTGGATGCACAAGATTGGTTAGAAACCCTAATTGGACGTGAATAAGTCTAGGGATGTCGAAAATGACCTAAATGTTCATCCAATGACACAAATACAAGTATTGGATGCACAAGATTGGTTAGAAACCCTAATTGGACAAGAATAAGCCTAGGGAGGTCTAAAATGATCTAAATGTTCATCCAATTACACAAACACAACTATTGGATGCACAAGATTGGTTAGAAACCCTAATTGGACAAGAATAAGCCTAGGGAGGTCGAAAATGACTTAAATGTTCATCCAATGATACAAACACAAGTATTGGATGCACAAGATTGGTTAGAAACCCTAATTGGACAAGAATAAGCCTAGGGAGGTTGAAAAGTACCTAAAAGATCATCCAATGACACAAACACAACTATTGGATGCACAAGATTTGTTAGAAACCCTAATTGGACAAGAATAAGCCTAGGGAGGACGAAAATGACCTAATTGTTCATCCAATGACACAAACTCACCTATTGGATGGAAAAGATTGGTTAGAAACCCTAATTGGACAAGAATAAGCCTAGGGAGGACAAAAATGACCTAAAAGTTCATCCAATGACACAAACACACCTATTGGATGCACAAGATTGGTTAGAAACCCTAATTGAACGAGAATAAGCATAGGGAGGTCGAAAATGACCTAAATGTTCATCCAATGACACAAACACAAGTATTGGATGCACAAGATTGGTTAGAAACCCTAATTGGACAAGAATAAGCCTAGGGAAGTCGAAAATGACCTAAATGTTCATCCAATGATACAAACACAAGTATTGGATGCACAAGATTGGTTAGACACCCTAATTGGACAAGAATAAGCCTAGGGAGGTCGAAAAGCACCTAAAAGTTCATCCAATGACACAAAAAAACTATTGGATGCACAAGATTTGTTAGAAACCCTAATTGGACGTGAATAAGTCTAGGGATGTCGAAAATGACCTAAATGTTCATCCAATGACACAAATACAAGTATTGGATGCACAAGATTGGTTAGAAACCCTAATTGGACAAGAATAAGCCTAGGGAGGTCTAAAATGATCTAAATGTTCATCCAATTACACAAACACAACTATTGGATGCACAAGATTGGTTAGAAACCCTAATTGGACAAGAATAAGCCTAGGGAGGTCGAAAATGACCTAAATGTTCATCCAATGATACAAACACAAGTATTGGATGCACAAGATTGGTTAGAAACCCTAATTGGACAAGAATAAGCCTAGGGAGGTTGAAAAGTACCTAAAAGATCATCCAATGACACAAACACAACTATTGGATGCACAAGATTTGTTAGAAACCCTAATTGGACAAGAATAAGCCTAGGGAGGACGAAAATGACCTAATTGTTCATCCAATGACACAAACACACCTATTGGATGCACAAGATTGGTTAGAAACCATAATTGGACAAGAATAGGCCTAGGGAGGTCGAAAATGACCTAAATGTTCATCCAATGACACAAACACAAGTATTGGATGCACAAGATTGGTTAGAAACCCTAATTGGACAAGAATAAGCCTAGGGAGGTCTAAAATGACCTAAATGTTCATCCAATTACACAAACACAACTATTGGATGAACAAGATTGGTTAGAAACCCTAATTGGACAAGAATAAGCCTAGGGAGGTCGAAAATGACTTAAATGTTCATCCAATGATACAAATACAAGTATTGGATGCACAAGATTGGTTAGAAACCCTAATTGGACAAGAATAAGCCTAGGGAAGTCGAAAATGACCTAAATTTTCATCCAATGATACAAACACAAGTATTGGATGCACAAGATTGGTTAGAAACCCTAATTGGACAAGAATAAGCCTAGGGAGGTCGAAAATGACCTAAATGTTCATCCAATGACACAAACACAAGTATTGGATGCACAAGATTGGTTAGAAACCCTAATTGGACAAGAATAAGCCTAGGGAGGTCTAAAATGATCTAAATGTTCATCCAATTACACAAACACAACTATTGGATGCACAAGATTGGTTAGAAACCCTAATTGGACAAGAATAAGCCTAGGGAAGTCGAAAATGACCTAAATGTTCATCCAATGATACAAACACAAGTATTGGATGCACAAGATTGGTTAGAAACCCTAATTGGACAAGAATAAGCCTAGGGAAGTCGAAAATGACCTAAATGTTCATCCAATGATACAAACACAAGTATTGGATGCACAAGATTTGGTTAGAAACCCTAATTGGACAAGAATAAGCCTAGGGAGGTCGAAAAGTACCTAAAAGTTCATCCAATGATACAAACAAAACTATTGGATGCACAAGATTTGTTAGAAACCCTAATTGGACAAGAATAAGCCTAGGGAAGTCTAAAATGACCTAAATGTTGATCCAATTACACAAACACAACTATTGGATGCACAAGATTGGTTAGAAACCCTAATTGGACGAGAATAAGCCTAGGGAGGTCGAAAATGACCTAAATGTTCATCTAATTACACAAACACACCAATTGGACGCACAAGATTTGTTACAAACCCTAATTGGACAAGAATAAGCCTAGGGAGGACGAAAATTACCTAATTGTTCATCCAATGACACAAACACACCTATTGGATGCACAAGATTTGTTAGAAACCCTAATTGGACAAGAATAAGCCTAGGGAGGTTGAAAAGTACCTAAAAGTTCATCCAATGACACAAACACAATTATTGGATGCACAAGATTTGTTAGAAACCCTAATTGGAAAAGAATAAGCCTAGGGAGGACGAAAATGACCTAATTGTTCATCCAATGACACAAACACACCTATTGGATGCACAAGATTGGTTAGAAACCCTAATTGGACAAGAATAAGCCTAGGGAGGTCGAAAATGACCTAAAAGTTCATCCAATGACACAAACACAACTATTGGATGCACAAGATTTGTTAGAAACCCTAATTGGAAAAGAATAAGCCTAGGGAGGTCGAAAATGACCTAAATGTTCATCTAATTACACTAACACACCATTTGGACGCACAAGATTTGTTAGAAACCCTAATTGGACAAGAATAAGCCTAGGGAGGACAAAAATGATCTAGTTGTTCATCCAATGACACAAAGACACCTATTGGATGCACAAGATTGGTTAGAAACCCTAATTGGACGTGAATAAGTCTAGGGATGTCGAAAATGACCTAAATGTTCATCCAATGACACAAATACAAGTATTGGATGCACAAGATTGGTTAGAAACCCTAATTGGACAAGAATAAGCCTAGGGAGGTCTAAAATGATCTAAATGTTCATCCAATTACACAAACACAACTATTGGATGCACAAGATTGGTTAGAAACCCTAATTGGACAAGAATAAGCCTAGGGAGGTCGAAAATGACTTAAATGTTCATCCAATGATACAAACACAAGTATTGGATGCACAAGATTGGTTAGAAACCCTAATTGGACAAGAATAAGCCTAGGGAGGTTGAAAAGTACCTAAAAGATCATCCAATGACACAAACACAACTATTGGATGCACAAGATTTGTTAGAAACCCTAATTGGACAAGAATAAGCCTAGGGAGGACGAAAATGACCTAATTGTTCATCCAATGACACAAACTCACCTATTGGATGGAAAAGATTGGTTAGAAACCCTAATTGGACAAGAATAAGCCTAGGGAGGACAAAAATGACCTAAAAGTTCATCCAATGACACAAACACACCTATTGGATGCACAAGATTGGTTAGAAACCCTAAATTGAACGAGAATAAGCATAGGGAGGTCGAAAATGACCTAAATGTTCATCCAATGACACAAACACAGGTATTGGATGCACAAGATTGGTTAGAAACCCTAATTGGACAAGAATAAGCCTAGGGAAGTCGAAAATGACCTAAATGTTCATCCAATGATACAAACACAAGTATTGGATGCACAAGATTGGTTAGACACCCTAATTGGACAAGAATAAGCCTAGGGAGGTCGAAAAGTACCTAAAAGAACATCCAATGACACAAACAAAACTATTGGATGCACAAGATTTGTTAGAAACCCTAATTGGAAAAGAATAAGCCTAGGGAGGTCGAAAATGACCTAAATGTTCATCTAATTACACAAACACACCAATTGGACGCACAAGATTTGTTAGAAACCCTAATTGGACAAGTATAAGCCTACGGAGGACGAAAATGACCTAATTGTTCTTCCAATGACACAAACACACCTATTGGATGCACAAGATTGGTTAGAAACCCTAATTGGACGTGAATAAGTCTAGGGATGTCGAAAATGACCTAAATGTTCATCCAATGACACAAACACAAGTATTGGATTCACAAGATTGGTTAGAAACCCTAATTGGACAAGAATAAGCCTAGGGAGGTCTAAAATGACCTAAATGTTCATCCAATTACACAAACACAACTATTGGATGCACAAGATTGGTAAGAAACCCTAATTGGACAAGAATAAGCCTAGGGAGGTCGAAAATGACTTAAATGTTCATCCAATGATACAAACACAAGTATTGGATGCACAAGATTGGTTAGAAACCCTAATTGGACAAGAATAAGCCTAGGGAGGTTGAAAAGTACCTAAAAGATCATCCAATGACACAAACACAACTATTGGATGCACAAGATTTGTTAGAAACCCTAATTGGACAAGAATAAGCCTTGGGAGGACGAAAATGACCTAATTGTTCATCCAATGACACAAACACACCTATTGGATGGACAAGATTGGTTAGAAACCCTAATTGGACAAGAATAAGCCTAGGGAGGACAAAAATGACGTAAAAGTTCATCCAATGACACAAACACACCTATTGGATGCACAAGATTGGTTAGAAACCCTAATTGAACGAGAATAAGCATAGGGAGGTCGAAAATGACCTAAATGTTCATCCAATGACACAAACACAACTATTGGATGCACAAGATTTGTTAGAAACCCTAATTGGAAAAAAATAAGCCTAGGGAGGTCGAAAATGACCTAAATGTTCATCTAATTACACTAACACACCATTTGGACGCACAAGATTTGTTAGAAACCCTAATTGGACAACAATAAGCCTAGGGAGGACAAAAATAATCTAGTTGTTCATCCAATGACACAAAGAAACCTATTGGATGCACAAGATTGGTTAGAAACCCTAATTGGACGAGAATAAGCCTAGGGAGGTCGAAAATGACCTAAATAGTCATCCAATGACACAAACACAAGTATTGGATGCACAAGATTGGTTAGAAACCCTAATTGGACAAGAATAAGCCTAGGGAGGTCCAAAATGACCTAAATGTTCATCCAATTACACAAACACAACTATTGGATGCACAAAAATTGGTTACAAACCCTAATTGGACAAGAATAAGACTAGGGAGGTCGAAAATGACTTAAATGTTCATCCAATGATACAAACACAAGTATTGGATGCACAAGATTGGTTAGAAACCCTAATTGGACAAGAATAAGCCTAGGGTGGTCGAAAATGACCTAAATGTTAATCTAATTACACAAACACACCAATTGGACGTACAAGATTCGTTAGAAACCCTAATTGGACAAGAATAAGCCTAGGGAGGTCGAAAATGACTTAATTGTTCATCCAATGACACAAACACATCTATTGGAGGCACAAGATTGGTTAGAAACCATAATTGGACAAGAATAGGCCTAGGGAGGTCTAAAATGACCTAAATGTTCATCCAACTACACAAACACAAGTATTGGATACACAAGATTGGTTAGAAACCCTAATTAGACAAGAATAAGCCTAGGGAAGTCTAAAATTGACCTAAATGTTGATCCAATTACACAAACACAACTATTGGATGCACAAGATTGGTTAGAAACCCTAATTGGACAAGAATAAGCCTAGGGAGGACGAAAATGACCTAAATGTTCATCCAATGATACAAACACAAGTATTGGATGCACAAGATTGGTTAGAAACCCTAATTGGACGAGAATAAGCCTAGGGAGGTCGAAAATGACCTAAATGTTCATCTAATTACACAAACACACCAATTGGACGCACAAGATTTGTTAGAAACCCTAATTGGACAAGAATAAGCCTAGGGAGGACGAAAATTACCTAATTGTTCATCTAATGACACAAACACAACTATTGGATGCACAAGATTTGTTAGAAACCCTAATTGGACAAGAATAAGCCTAGGGAGGTTGAAAAGTACCTAAAAGTTCATCCAATGACACAAACACAACTATTGGATGCACAAGATTTGTTAGAAACCCTAATTGGAAAAGAATAAGCCTAGGGAGGTCGAAAATGACTTAAATGTTCATCCAATGATACAAATACAAGTATTGGATGCACAAGATTGGTTAGAAACCCTAATTGGACAAGAATAAGCCTAGGGAGGTCTAAAATGACCAAAATGTTCATCCAATTACACAAACACAACTATTGGATGCACAAGATTGGTTAGAAACCCTAATTGGACAAGAATAAGCCTAGGGAAGTCGAAAATAACCTAAATGTTCATCCAACGATACAAACACAAGTATGGGATGCACAAGATTGGTTAGAAACCCTAATTGGACAAGAATATGCCTAGGGAGGTCGAAAAGTACCTAAAAGTTCATCCAATGACACAAACAAAACTATTGGATGCACAAGATTTGTTAGAAACCCTAATTGGAAAAGAATAAACCTAGGGAGGTCGAAAATGACCTAAATGTTCATCTAATTACACAAACACACCAATTTGGATGCACAAGATTGGTTAGAAACCCTAATTGGACAAGAATAAGCCTAGGGAAGTCGAAAATAACCTAAATGTTCATCCAATGATACAAACACAAGTATTGGATGCACAAGATTGGTTAGACACCCTAATTGGACAAGAATAAGCCTAGGGAGGTCGAAAAGTACCTAAAAGTTCATCCAATGACACAAACACACCTATTGGATGCACAAGATTTTTTAGAAACACTAATTGGACAAGAATAAGCCTAGGAAGGACGAAAATGACCTACTTGTTTATCCAATGACACAAAGACACCTATTGGATGCACAAAATTGGTTAGAAACCCTAATTGGACAAGAATAAGCTTAGGGAGGTCTAAAATGACCTAAATGTTCATACAATGACACAAACACAAGTATTGGATGCACAAGATTGGTTAGAAACCCTAATTGGACAAGAATAAGCCTAGAGAGGTCGAAAATGACCTAAATGTTCATCCAACGACACAAACACAAGTATTGGATGCACAAGATTGGTTAGAAACCCTAATTGGACAAGAATAAGCCTAGGGAGGTCGAAAAGTACCTAAAAAATCATCCAATTACACAAACACACCGATTGGACGCACAAGATTTGTTAGAAACCCTAATTGGACAAGAATAAGCCTAGGGAGGACGAAAATGACCAAATTATTCATCCAATGACACAAACACACCTATTGGATGCACAAGATTGGTTAGAAACCCTAATTGGAAAAGAATAAGCCTAGGGAGGTCGAAAATAACCTAAATGTTCATCTAATTACACAAACACACCAATTGGACGCACAAGATTTGTTAGAAACCCTAATTGGATAAGAATAAGCCTAGGGAGGACGAAAATTACCTAATTATTCATCCAATGACACAAACACACCTATTGGATGCACAAGATTGGTTAGAAATCCTAATTGGACGAGAATAAGCCTAGGGAGGTCTAAAATGACCTAAATATTCATCCAATGACACAGACACACCTATTGGATGCACAAGATTTGTTAGAAACCCTAATTGGACAAGAATAAGCCTAGGGAGAACGAAAATGACCTAATTGTTCATCCAATGACAGAAACACACCTATTGGATGCACAAGATTTGTTAGAAACCCTAATTGGACAAGAATAAGCCTAGGGACGACGAAAATGACCTAATTGTTCATCCAATGACACAAACACACCTATTGGATGCACAAGATTGGTTAGAAACACTAATTGGAAAAGAATAAGCCTAGGGAGGACGAAAATGACCTAATTGTTTATCCAATGACACGAACACACCTATTGGATGCATAAAATTGGTTAGAAACCCTAATTGGACAAGAATAAGCCTAGGGAGGTCTAAAATGACCTAAATGTTCATCCAATTACACAAACACAAGTATTGGATCCACAAGATTGGTTAGAAACCCTAATTGGACAAGAATAAGCCTAGGAAGGTCTAAAATGACCTAAAAGTTCATCCAATGACACAAAGCACACCTATTGGATGCACAAGATTGGTTAGAAACCTTAATTGGAAAAGAATAAGCCTAGCGAGGTCGAAAAGTACCTAAAAATCATCCAATGACACAAACACAGCTATTGGATGCACTAGATTGGCTAGAAATCCTAATTGGACAAGAATAAGACTAGGGAGGTCAAAAATGACCTAAATGTTCATCCAACGACACAAACACAAGTATTGGCTGCACAAGATTGGTTAGAAACCCTAATTGGACAAGAATAAGCCTAGGGAGGTCTAAAATGACCTAATTATTCATCCAATGACACAAACACACCTATTGGATGCACAAGATTGGTTAGAAACCCTAATTGGACGAGAAAAAGCCTAGGGACGTCTAAAATGACCTAAATGTTCATCCAATGACACAGACACAACTGTTGGATGCACAAGATTGGTTAGAAACCCTAATTGGACATGAATAAGCCTAGGGAGGTCTAAAATGACCTAAATGTTCATCCAGTTACACAAACACAAGTATTGGATGCACAAGATTGGTTAGAAACCCTAATTGGACAAGAATAAGCCTAGGAAGGTGGAAAATGACCTAAAAGTTCATCCAATGACACAAACACACCTATTGGATGCACAAGAATGGTTAGAAACCTTAATTGGAAAAGAATAAGCCTAGCGAGGTCGAAAAGTACCTAAAAATCATCCAATGACACAAACACACCTATTGGATGCACTAGATTGGCTAGAAACCCTAATTGGACAAGAATAAGACTAGGGAGGTCGAAAATGACCTAAATGTTCATCCAACGACACAAACACAAGTATTGGATGCACAAGATTGGTTAGAAACCATAATTGGACAAGAATAAGTCTAGGGAGGTCTAAAATGACCTAAATGTTCATCCAATTACACAAACACAAGTATTGGATCCACAAGATTGGTTAGAAACCCTAATTGGATAAGAATAAGCCTAGGGAAGTCTAAAATGACCTAAATGTTGATCCAATGATACAAACACAAGTATTGGATGCACAAGATTGGTTAGAAACCCTAATTGGACGAGAATAAGCCTAGGGACGTCGAAAAGTACCTAAAAGTTTATCCAATGACACAAACACAACCATTGGATGCACAAGATTTGTTAGAAACACTAATTGGACAAGAATAAGCCTAGGGAGGCCGAAAATGACCTAATTGTTTATCCAATGACACGAACACACCTATTGGATGCACAAAATTGGTTAGAAACCCTAATTGGACAAGAATAAGCCTAGGGAGGTCTAAAATGACCTAAATGTTCATCCAATGACACAAACACAAGTATTGGATGCACAAGATTGGTTAGAAAACCTAATTGGACAAGAATAAGCCTAGGGAGGTCGTAAATGACCTAAATGTTAATCCAATGACACAAACACAACTGTTGGATGCACAAGATTGGTTAGAAACCCTAATTGGACAAGAATAAGCCTAGGGAGGTCTAAAGTGACCTAAATGTTCATCCAGTTACACAAACACAAGTATTGGATGCACAAGATTGGTTAGAAACCCTAATTGGACAAGAGTAAGCCTAGGGATGTCGAAAAGTACCTAAAAATAATCCAATGACACAAGCACAACTATTGGATGCACTAGATTGGCTAGAAACCGTAATTGGACAAGAATAAGACTAACGAGGTCGAAAATGACCTAAATGTTCATCCAACGACACAAACACAAGTATTGGATGCACAAGATTGGTTAGAAACCCTAATTGGACAAGAATAAGCCTAGGGAGGTCGGAAAGAACATAAAAGTTCATCCAATGACACAATCACAACTATTGGATGCATAAGATTTGTTAGAAACCCTAATTGGACATGAATAAGCCTAGGGAGGTCGAAAATGATCTAAATGTTCATCTAATTACACAAACACACCTATTGGATGCGCAAGATTAGTTAGAAACCCTAATTCGACGAGAATAAGCCTAGGGAGGTGGAAAATGACCTAAATGTTCATCCAATGACACAAACACAAGTATTGGATGCACAAGATTGGTTAGAAACCCTAATTGGACTAGAATAAGCCTAGGGAGGTCGAAAATGACCTAAATGTTCATCCAATGACACAAACACAAGTGTTGGATGCACAAGATTGGTTAGAAACCCTAATTGGACAAGAATAAGCCTAGGGAGGTCGAAAAGTACCTAAAAGTTTATCCAATGACACAAACACACCTATTGGATGCACAAGATTGGTTAGAAACCCTAATTGGACGAGAATAAGCCTAGGGGGGTCTAAAATGACGTAAATGTTCATCCAATTGCACAAACACAAGTATTGGATGCACAAGATTGGTTAGAAACCCTAATTGGACAAGAATAAGCCTAGGGAGGTCTAAAATGACCTAAATGTTCATCCAATTACACAAACACAACTATTTGATGCACAAGATTGGTTAGAAACCCTAATTGGACAAGAGTAAGCCTAGGGATGTCGAAAAGTACCTAAAAATAATCCAATGACACAAGCACAACTATTGGATGCACTAGATTGGCTAGAAACCCTAATTGGACAAGAATAAGACTAACGAGGTCGAAAATGACCTAAATGTTCATCCAACGACACAAACACAAGTATTGGATGCACAAGATTGGTTAGAAACCCTAATTGGACAAGAATAAGCCTAGGGAGGTCGGAAAGAACATAAAAGTTCATCCAATGACAGAATCACAACTATTGGATGCATAAGATTTGTTAGAAACCCTAATTGGACATGAATAAGCCTAGGGAGGTCGAAAATGATCTAAATGTTCATCTAATTACACAAATACACCTATTAGATGCACAAGATTTGTTAGAAACACTAATTGGACAAGAATAAGCCTAGGGAGGCCGAAAATGACCTAATTGTTTATCCAATGACACGAACACACCTATTGGATGCACAAAATTGGTTAGAAACCCTAATTGGACAAGAATAAGCCTAGGGAGGTCTAAAATGACCTAAATGTTCATCCAATGACACAAACACAAGTATTGGATGCACAAGATTGGTTAGAAAACCTAATTGGACAAGAATAAGCCTAGGGAGGTCGTAAATGACCTAAATGTTAATCCAATGACACAAACACAACTGTTGGATGCACAAGATTGGTTAGAAACCCTAATTGGACTAGAATAAGCCTAGGGAGGTCGAAAATGACCTAAATGTTCATCCAATGACACAAACACAAGTGTTGGATGCACAAGATTGGTTAGAAACCCTAATTGGACAAGAATAAGCCTAGGGAGCTCTAAAATGACCTAAATGTTCATCCAATGACACAAACACAAGTATTGGATGCACAAGATTGGTTAGAAACCCTAATTGGACAAGAATAAGCCTAGGGAGGTCTAAAATGACCTAAGTTTTTATCCAATGACACAAACACACCTATTAGATGCACAAGATTGGTTAGAAACCCTAATTGGACGAGAATAAGCCTAGGGAGGTCTAAAATGACGTAAATGTTCATCCAATTGCACAAACACAAGTATTGGATGCACAAGATTCGTTAGAAACCCTAATTGGACAAGAATAAGCCTAGGGAGGTCTAAAATGACCTAAATGTTCATCCAATTACACAAACACAACTATTGGATGCACAAGATTGGTTAGAAACCCTAATTGGACAAGAATAAGCCTAGGGAGGTCTAAAGTGACCTAAATGTTCATCGAGTTACACAAACACAAGTATTGGATGCACAAGATTGGTTAGAAACCCTAATTGGACAAGAGTAAGCCTAGGGATGTCGAAAAGTACCTAAAAATAATCCAATGACACAAGCACAACTATTGGATGCACTAGATTGGCTAGAAACCCTAATTGGACAAGAATAAGACTAACGAGGTCGAAAATGACCTAAATGTTCATCCAACGACACAAACACAAGTATTGGATGCACAAGATTGGTTAGAAACCCTAATTGGACAAGAATAAGCCTAGGGAGGTCGGAAAGAACATAAAAGTTCATCCAATGACACAATCACAACTATTGGATGCATAAGATTTGTTAGAAACCCTAATTGGACATGAATAAGCCTAGGGAGGTCGAAAATGATCTAAATGTTCATCTAATTACACAAATACACCTATTAGATGCACAAGATTTGTTAAAAACCCTAATTGGACAAGAATAAGCCTAGGCAGGACGAAAATGACCTAATTGTTCATCCAATGACAGAAACACACCTATTGGATGCACAAGATTTGTTAGAAACACTAATTGGACAAGAATAAGCCTAGGGAGGACGAAAATGACCTAATTGTTCATCCAATGACACAAACACACCTATTGGATGCGCAAGATTAGTTAGAAACCCTAATTCGACGAGAATAAGCCTAGGGAGGTGGAAAATGACCTAAATGTTCATCCAATGACACAAACACAAGTATTGGATGCACAAGATTGGTTAGAAACCCTAATTGGACTAGAATAAGCCTAGGGAGGTCGAAAATGACCTAAATGTTCATCCAAGGACACCAACACAAGTGTTGGATGCACAAGATTGGTTAGAAACCCTAATTGGACAAGAATAAGCCTAGGGAGGTCGAAAAGTACCTAAAAGTTTATCCAATGACACAAACACACCTATTGGATGCACAAGATTGGTTAGAAACCCTAATTGGACGAGAATAAGCCTAGGGGGGTCTAAAATGACGTAAATGTTCATCCAATTTCACAAACACAAGTATTGGATGCACAAGATTGGTTAGAAACCCTAATTGGACAAGAATAAGCCTAGGGAGGTCTAAAATGACCTAAATGTTCATCCAATTACACAAACACAACTATTTGATGCACAAGATTGGTTAGAAACCCTAATTGGACAAGAATATGCCTAGGGAGGTCGAAAATGACCTAAAAGTTCATCCAATGACACAGACACACCTATTGGATGCACAAGATTGGTTAGACACCTTAATTGGACAAGAATAAGCCTAGGGATGTCGAAAAGTACCTAAAAATCATCCAATGATACAAACACACCTATTGGATGCACTAGATTGGCTAGAAACCCAAATTGCACAAGAATAAGACTAGGGAGGTCGAAAATGACCTAAATGTTCATCCAACGACACAAACACAAGTATTGGATGCACAAGATTGGTTAGAAACCTTAATTGGAAAAAAATAAGCCTAGGGAGGTCGAAAAGTACCAAAAAATCATCCAATGACACAAACACAACTATTGGATGCACTAAATTGGCTAGAAACCCTAATTGGACAAGAATAAGACTAGCGTGGTTGAAAATGACCTAAATGTTCATCCAACGACACAAACACAAGTATTAGATGCACAAGATTGGTTAGAAACCCTAATTGGACAAGAATAAGCCTAGGGAGGTCGGAAAGTACCTAAAAGTTCATCCAATGACACAAACACAACTATTGGATGCATAAGATTTGTTAGAAACCCTAATTGGACATGAATAAGCCTAGGGAGGACGAAAATGACCTAATTGTTCATCCAATGACACAAACACACCTATTGGATGCACAAGATTAGTTAGAAACCCTAATTCGACGAGAATAAGCGTATGGAGGTGGAAAATGACCTAAATGTTCATCCAATGACACAAACACAAGTATTGGATGCACAAGATTGGTTAGAAACCCTAATTGGACTAGAATAAGCCTAGGGAGGTCGAAAATGACCTAAATGTTCATCCAATGACACAAACACAAGTGTTGGATGCACAAGATTGGTTAGAAACCCTAATTGGACAAGAATAAGCCTAGGGAGCTCTAAAATGACCTAAATGTTCATCCAACGACACAAACACAAGTATTGGATGCACAAGATTGGTTAGAAACCCTAATTGGACAAGAATAAGCCTAGGGAGGTCTAAAATGACCTAAGTTTTTATCCAATGACACAAACACACCTATTAGATGCACAAGATTGGTTAGAAACCCTAATTGGACGAGAATAAGCCTAGGGAGGTCTAAAATGACGTAAATGTTCATCCAATTGCACAAACACAAGTATTGGATGCACAAGATTGGTTAGAAACCCTAATTGGACTAGAATAAGCCTAGGGAGGTCGAAAATGACCTAAATGTTCATCCAATGACACAAACACAAGTGTTGGATGCACAAGATTGGTTAGAAACCCTAATTGGACAAGAATAAGCCTAGGGAGCTCTAAAATGACCTAAATGTTCATCCAATGACACAAACACAAGTATTGGATGCACAAGATTGGTTAGAAACCCTAATTGGACAAGAATAAGCCTAGGGAGGTCTAAAATGACCTAAGTTTTTATCCAATGACACAAACACACCTATTAGATGCACAAGATTGGTTAGAAACCCTAATTGGACGAGAATAAGCCTAGGGAGGTCTAAAATGACGTAAATGTTCATCCAATTGCACAAACACAAGTATTGGATGCACAAGATTCGTTAGAAACCCTAATTGGACAAGAATAAGCCTAGGGAGGTCTAAAATGACCTAAATGTTCATCCAATTACACAAACACAACTATTGGATGCACAAGATTGGTTAGAAACCCTAATTGGACAAGAATAAGCCTAGGGAGGTCTAAAGTGACCTAAATGTTCATCGAGTTACACAAACACAAGTATTGGATGCACAAGATTGGTTAGAAACCCTAATTGGACAAGAGTAAGCCTAGGGATGTCGAAAAGTACCTAAAAATAATCCAATGACACAAGCACAACTATTGGATGCACTAGATTGGCTAGAAACCCTAATTGGACAAGAATAAGACTAACGAGGTCGAAAATGACCTAAATGTTCATCCAACGACACAAACACAAGTATTGGATGCACAAGATTGGTTAGAAACCCTAATTGGACAAGAATAAGCCTAGGGAGGTCGGAAAGAACATAAAAGTTCATCCAATGACACAATCACAACTATTGGATGCATAAGATTTGTTAGAAACCCTAATTGGACATGAATAAGCCTAGGGAGGTCGAAAATGATCTAAATGTTCATCTAATTACACAAATACACCTATTAGATGCACAAGATTTGTTAAAAACCCTAATTGGACAAGAATAAGCCTAGGCAGGACGAAAATGACCTAATTGTTCATCCAATGACAGAAACACACCTATTGGATGCACAAGATTTGTTAGAAACACTAATTGGACAAGAATAAGCCTAGGGAGGACGAAAATGACCTAATTGTTCATCCAATGACACAAACACACCTATTGGATGCGCAAGATTAGTTAGAAACCCTAATTCGACGAGAATAAGCCTAGGGAGGTGGAAAATGACCTAAATGTTCATCCAATGACACAAACACAAGTATTGGATGCACAAGATTGGTTAGAAACCCTAATTGGACAAGAATATGCCTAGGGAGGTCGAAAATGACCTAAAAGTTCATCCAATGACACAGACACACCTATTGGATGCACAAGATTGGTTAGACACCTTAATTGGACAAGAATAAGCCTAGGGATGTCGAAAAGTACCTAAAAATCATCCAATGATACAAACACACCTATTGGATGCACTAGATTGGCTAGAAACCCAAATTGCACAAGAATAAGACTAGGGAGGTCGAAAATGACCTAAATGTTCATCCAACGACACAAACACAAGTATTGGATGCACAAGATTGGTTAGAAACCTTAATTGGAAAAAAATAAGCCTAGGGAGGTCGAAAAGTACCTAAAAATCATCCAATGACACAAACACAACTATTGGATGCACTAGATTGGCTAGAAACCCTAATTGGACAAGAATAAGACTAGCGTGGTCGAAAATGACCTAAATGTTCATCCAACGACACAAACACAAGTATTGGATGCTCAAGATTGGTTAGAAACCCTAATTGGACAAGAATAAGCCTAGAGAGGTCGGAAAGTACCTAAAAGTTCATCCAATGACACAAACACAACTATTGGATGCATAAGATTTGTTAGAAACCCTAATTGGACATGAATAAGCCTAGGGAGGACGAAAATGACCTAATTGTTCATCCAATGACACAAACACACCTATTGGATGCACAAGATTAGTTAGAAACCCTAATTCGACGAGAATAAGCCTAGGGAGGTGGAAAATGACCTAAATGTTCATCCAACGACACAAACACAAGTATTGGATGCACAAGATTGGTTAGAAACCCTGATTGGACTAGAATAATCCTAGGGAGGTCGAAAATCACCTAAATGTTCATCCAAGGACACAAACACAAGTGTTGGATGCACAAGATTGCTTAGAAACCCTAATTGGACAAGAATAAGCCTAGGGAGGTCTAAAATGACCTAAATGTTCATCCAACGACACAAACACAAGTATTGGATGCACAAGATTGGTTAGAAACCCTAATTGGACAAGAATAAGCCTAGGGAGGTCTAAAATGACCTAAGTTTTCATCCAATTACACAAACACAACTATTGGATGCACAAGATTGGTTAGAAACCCTAATTTGAAAAGAATAAGCCTAGTGAAGTCGAAAATGACCTAAATGTTCATCCAATGACACAAATACAAGTATTGGACGCACAAGATTTGTTAGAAACCCTAATTGGACAAGAATAAGACTAGGGAGGACGAAAATGACCTAAAAGTTCATCCAATGACACAAACACACCTATTGGATGCACAAGATTGGTTAGAAACCCTAATTGGACGAGAATAAGCCTAGGGAGGTCTAAAATGACGTAAATGTTCATCCAATTGCACAAACACAAGTATTGGATGCACAAGATTGGTTAGAAACCCTAATTGGACAAGAATAAGCCTAGGGAGGTCTAAAATGACCTAAGTGTTCATCCAATTACACAAACACAACTATTGGATGCACAAGATTGGTTAGAAACCCTAATTGGACTAGAATAAGCCTAGGGAGGTCGAAAATGACCTAAATGTTCATCCAATGATACAAACACAAGTATTGGATGCACAAGATTGGTTAGAAACCCTAATTGGACAAGAATAAGCCTAGGGAGGTCGAAAAGTACCTAAAAGTTCATTCAATGACACAAACACACCTATTGGATGCACAAGATTGGTTAGAAACCCTAATTGGACGAGAATAAGCCTAGGGAGGTCTAAAATGACGTAAATGTTCATCCAATTGCACAAACACAAGTATTGGATGCACAAGATTGGTTAGAAACCCTAATTGGACAAGAATAAGCCTAGGGAGGTCTAAAATGACCTAAGTTTTCATCCAATTACACAAACACAACTATTGGATGCACAAGATTGTTTAGAAACCCTAATTGGACAAGAATAAGCCTAGGGAAGTCGAAAATGACCTAAATGTTCATCCAATGATACAAACACAAGTATTGGATGCATAAGATTGGTTAGAAACCCTAATTGGACAAGAATAAGCCTAGGGAGGTCGAAAAGTACCTAAAAGTGCATCCAATGACACAAACACACCTATTGGATGCACAAGATTGGTTAGAAACCCTAATTGGACGAGAATAAGCCTAGGGAGGTCTAAAATGACCTAAATGTTCATCCAATTACACAAACACAACTATTGGATGCACAAGATTGGTTAGAAACCCTAATTGGACAAGAATAAGCCTAGGGAGGTCTAAAGTGACCTAAATGTTCATCCAGTTACACAAACACAAGTATTGGATGCACAAGATTGGTTAGAAACCCTAATTGGACAAGAGTAAGCCTAGGGATGTCGAAAAGTACCTAAAAATAATCCAATGACACAAGCACAACTATTGGATGCACTAGATTGGCTAGAAACCCTAATTGGACAAGAATAAGACTAACGAGGTCGAAAATGACCTAAATGTTCATCCAACGACACAAACACAAGTATTGGATGCACAAGATTGGTTAGAAACCCTAATTGGACAAGAATAAGCCTAGGGAGGTCGGAAAGAACATAAAAGTTCATCCAATGACACAATCACAACTATTGGATGCATAAGATTTGTTAGAAACCCTAATTGGACATGAATAAGCCTAGGGAGGTCGAAAATGATCTAAATGTTCATCTAATTACACAAATACACCTATTAGATGCACAAGATTTGTTAAAAACCCTAATTGGACAAGAATAAGCCTAGGCAGGACGAAAATGACCTAATTGTTCATCCAATGACACAAACACACCTATTGGATGCACAAGATTTGTTAGAAACACTAATTGGACAAGAATAAGCCTAGGGAGGACGAAAATGACCTAATTGTTCATCCAATGACACAAACACACCTATTGGATGCGCAAGATTAGTTAGAAACCCTAATTCGACGAGAATAAGCCTAGGGAGGTGGAAAATGACCTAAATGTTCATCCAATGACACAAACACAAGTATTGGATGCACAAGATTGGTTAGAAACCCTAATTGGACAAGAATAAGCCTAGGGAGGTCGAAAATGACCTAAATGTTCATCCAATGACACAAACACAAGTGTTGGATGCACAAGATTGGTTAGAAACCCTAATTGGACAAGAATAAGCCTAGGGAGCTCTAAAATGACCTAAATGTTCATCCAATGACACAAACACAAGTATTGGATGCACAAGATTGGTTAGAAACCCTAATTGGACAAGAATAAGCCTAGGGAGGTCTAAAATGACCTAAGTTTTTATCCAATGACACAAACACACCTATTAGATGCACAAGATTGGTTAGAAACCCTAATTGGACGAGAATAAGCCTAGGGAGGTCTAAAATGACGTAAATGTTCATCCAATTGCACAAACACAAGTATTGGATGCACAAGATTGGTTAGAAACCCTAATTGGACAAGAATAAGCCTAGGGAGGTCTAAAATGACCTAAATGTTCATCCAATTACACAAACACAAGTATTGGATGCACAAGATTGGTTAGAAACCCTAATTGGACAAGAATAAGCCTAGGGAGGTCGAAAATGACCTAAAAGTTCATCCAATGACACAAACACACCTATTGGATGCACAAGATTGGTTAGAAACCCTAATTGGACGAGAATAAGCCTAGGGAGGTCTAAAATGACGTAAATGTTCATCCAATTGCACAAACACAAGTATTGGATGCACAAGATTGGTTAGAAACCCTAATTGGACAAGAATAAGCCTAGGGAGGTCTAAAATGACCTAAGTGTTCATCCAATTACACAAACACAACTATTGGATGCACAAGATTGGTTAGAAACCCTAATTGGACTAGAATAAGCCTAGGGAGGTCGAAAATGACCTAAATGTTCATCCAATGATACAAACACAAGTATTGGATGCACAAGATTGGTTAGAAACCCTAATTGGACAAGAATAAGCCTAGGGAGGTCGAAAAGTACCTAAAAGTTCATTCAATGACACAAACACACCTATTGGATGCACAAGATTGGTTAGAAACCCTAATTGGACGAGAATAAGCCTAGGGAGGTCTAAAATGACGTAAATGTTCATCCAATTGCACAAACACAAGTATTGGATGCACAAGATTGGTTAGAAACCCTAATTGGACAAGAATAAGCCTAGGGAGGTCTAAAATGACCTAAATGTTCATCCAATGATACAAACACAAGTATTGGATGCACAAGATTGGTTAGAAACCCTAATTGGACAAGAATAAGCCTAGGGAGGTCGAAAATGACCTAAATGTTCATCTAATTACACAAACACACCAATTGGACGCACAAGATTTGTTAGAAACCCTAATTGGACAAGAATAAGCCTATGGAGGACGAAAATGACCTAATTGTTCATCCAATGACACAAACACATCTATTGGAGGCACAAGATTGGTTAGAAACCATAATTGGACAAGAATAGGCCTAGGGAGGTCTAAAATGACCTAAATGTTCATCCAATTACACAAACACAAGTATTGGATGCACAAGATTGGTTAGAAACCCTAATTGGACAAGAATAAGCCTAGGGAGGTCTAAAATGACCTAAATGTTCATCCAATGACACAAACACACCTATTGGATGCACAAGATTGGTTAGAAACCCTAATTGGACGAGAATAAGCCTAGGGAGGTCGAAAATGACCTAAATGTTCATCCAATGACACAAACACAAGTATTCGATGCACAAGATTGGTTAGAAACCCTAATTGGACTAGAATAAGCCTAGGGAGGTCGAAAATGACCTAAATGTTCATCCAAGGACACAAACACAAGTGTTGGATGCACAAGATTGGTTAGAAACCCTAATTGGACAAGAATAAGCCTAGGGAGGTCGAAAATGACCTAAATGTTCATCCAACGACACAAACACAAGTATTGGATGCACAAGATTGGTTAGAAACCCTAATTGGACAAGAATAAGCCTAGGGAGGTCGGAAAGTACCTAAAAGTTCATCCAATGACACAAACACAACTATTGGATGCATAAGATTTGTTAGAAACCCTAATTGGACATGAATAAGCCTAGGGAGGACGAAAATGACCTAATTGTTCATCCAATGACACAAACGCACCTACTGGATGCACAAGATTAGATAGAAACCCTAATTCGACGAGAATAAGCCTAGGGAGGTGGAAAATGACCTAAATGTTCATCCAATGACACAAACACAAGTATTGGATGCACAAGATTGGTTAGAAACCCTAATTGGACTAGAATAAGCCTAGGGAGGTCGAAAATGACCTAAATGTTCATCCAAGGACACAAACACAAGTGTTGGATGCACAAGATTGGTTAGAAACCCTAATTGGACAAGAATAAGCCTAGGGAGGTCGAAAAGTACCTAAAAGTTTATCCAATGACACAAACACACCTATTGGATGCACAAGATTGGTTAGAAACCCTAATTGGACGAGAATAAGCCTAGGGGGGTCTAAAATGACGTAAATGTTCATCCAATTTCACAAACACAAGTATTGGATGCACAAGATTGGTTAGAAACCCTAATTGGACAAGAATAAGCCTAGGGAGGTCTAAAATGACCTAAATGTTCATCCAATTACACAAACACAACTATTTGATGCACAAGATTGGTTAGAAACCCTAATTGGACAAGAATATGCCTAGGGAGGTCGAAAATGACCTAAAAGTTCATCCAATGACACATACACACCTATTGGATGCACAAGATTGTTTAGACACCTTAATTGGACAAGAATAAGCCTAGGGATGTCGAAAAGTACCTAAAAATCATCCAAAGATACAAACACACCTATTGGATGCACTAGATTGGCTAGAAACCCAAATTGCACAAGAATAAGACTAGGGAGGTCGAAAATGACCTAAATGTTAATCCAACGACACAAACACAAGTATTGGATGCACAAGATTGGTCAGAAACCTTAATTGGAAAAAAATAAGCCTAGGGAGGTCGAAAAGTACCTAAAAATCATCCAATGACACAAACACAACTATTGGATGCACTAGATTGGCTAGAAACCCTAATTGGACAAGAATAAGACTAGCGTGGTCGAAAATGACCTAAATGTTCATCCAATGACACAAACACAACTATTGGATGCATAAGATTTGTTAGAAACCCTAATTGGACATGAATAAGCCTAGGGAGGACGAAAATGACCTAATTGTTCATCCAATGACACAAACACACCTATTGGATGCACAAGATTGGTTAGAAACCCTAATTGGACAAGAATAAGCCTAGGGAGGTCGAAAATGACCTAAAAGTTCATCCAATGACACAGACACACCTATTGGATGCACAAGATTTGTTAGAAACCCTAATTGGACAAGAATAAGCCTAGGGAGGACGAAAATGACCTAATTGTTCATCCAAAGACACAAACACACCTATTGGATGCACAAGATTTGTTAGAAACCCTAATTGGACAAGAATAAGCCTAGGGACGACGAAAATGACCTAATTGTTCATCCAATGACACAAACACACCTATTGGATGCACAAGATTGGTTAGAAACCCTAATTGGACGAGAATAAGCCTAAGGAGGTCTAAAATGACGTAAATGTTCATCCAATTACACAAACACAACTATTGGATGCACAAAATTTGGTTAGAAACCCTAATTGGACAAGAATAAACCTAGGGAGGTCGAAAATGACTTAAATGTTCATCCAATGATACAAACACAAGTATTCGATGCACAAGATTGGTTAGAAACCCTAATTGGACAAGAATAAGCCTAGGAACGTCAAAAATGACCTAAATGTTCATCCAATGATACAAACACAAGTATTGGATGCACAAGATTGGTTAGAAACCCTAATTGGACAAGAATAAGCCTAGGGAAGTCGAAAATGACCTAAATGTTCATCCAATGATACAAACACAAGTATTGGATGCACAAGATTTGGTTAGAAACCCTAATTGGACAAGAATAAGCCTAGGGAGGTCGAAAAGTACCTAAAAGTTCATCCAATGATACAAACAAAACTATTGGATGCACAAGATTTGTTAGAAACCCTAATTGGAAAAGAATAAGCCTAGGGAGGTCGAAAATGACCTAAATGTTCATCTAATTACACAAACACACCAATTAGACGCACAAGATTTGTTAGAAACCCTAATTGGACAAGAATAAGCCTAGGGAGGACGAAAATGACCTAATTGTTCTTCCAATGACACAAACACACCTATTGGATGCACAAGATTAGTTAGAAACCCTAATTCGACGAGAATAAGCCTAGGGAGGTGGAAAATGACCTAAATGTTCATCCAATGACACAAACACAAGTATTGGATGCACAAGATTGGTTAGAAACCCTAATTGGACTAGAATAAGCCTAGGGAGGACGAAAATGACCTAAAAGGTCATCCAATGACACAAACACACCTATTGGATGCACAAGATTGGTTAGAAACCCTAATTGGACGAGAATAAGCCTAGGGAGGTCTAAAATGACGTAAATGTTCATCCAATTGCACAAACACAAGTATTGGATGCACAAGATTGGTTAGAAACCCTAATTGGACAAGAATAAGCCTATGGAGGTAGAAAATGACCTAAATGTTCATCCAATGACACAAACACAAGTATTGGATGCACAAGATTGGTTAGAAACCCTAATTGGACAAGAATAAGCCTAGGGAGGTCTAAAATGACCTAAATGTTCATCCAATTACACAAACACAACTATTGGATGCACAAGATTGGTTAGAAACCCTAATTGGACAAGAATAAGCCTAGGGAAGTCGAAAATGACCTAAATGTTCATCCAATGATAGAAACACAAGTATTGGATGCACAAGATTGGTTAGAAACCCTAATTGGACAAGAATAAGCCTAGGGAGGTCTAAAATGACCTAAATGTTCATCCAATTACACAAACACAACTATTGGATGCACAAGATTGGTTAGAAACCCTAATTGGACAAGAATAAGCCTAGGGAGGTCGAAAATGACTTAAATGTTCATCCAATGATACAAATACAAGTATTGGATGCACAAGATTTGTTAGAAACCCTAATTGGACAAGAATAAGCCTAGGGAGGTCGAAAATGACCTAAATGTTCATCCAATTACACAAACACAACTATTGGATGCACAAGATTGGTTAGAAACCCTAATTGGACAAGAATAAGCCTAGGGAAGTCGAAAATGACCTAAATGTTCATCCAATGATACAAACACAAGTATTGGATGCACAAGATTGGTTAGAAACCATAATTGGACAAGAATAAGCCTAGGGAGGACGAAAATGACCTAATTGTTCATCCAATGACACAAACACACCTATTGGATGCACAAGATTGGTTAGAAACCATAATTGGACAAGAATAGGCCTAGGGAGGTCTAAAATGACCTAAATGTTCATTCAATTACACAAACACAAGTATTGGATGCACAAGATTGGTTAGAAACCCTAATTGGACAAGAATAAGCCTAGGGAAGTCGAAAATGACCTAAATGTTCATCCAATGAGACAAACACAAGTATTGGATGCACAAGATTGGTTAGAAACCCTAATTGGACAAGAATAAGCCTAGGGAGGTCTAAAATGACCTAAATGTTCATCCAATGACACAAACACACCTATTGGATGCACAAGATTGGTTAGAAACCATAATTGGACAAGAATAGGCCTAGGGAGGTCGAAAATGACCTAAATGTTCATCCAATGACACAAACACAAGTATTGGATGCACAAGATTGGTTAGAAACCCTAATTGGACAAGAATAAGACTAGGGAGGTCGAAAATGACCTAAATGTTCATCCAATGATACAAACACAACTATTGGATGCACAAGATTGGTTAGAAACCCTTATTGGACAAGAATAAGCCTAGGGAGGTCGAAAAGAACCTAAATGTTCATCCAATGACACAAATACAAGTATTGGATGCACAAGATTGGTTAGAAACCCTAATTGAACAAGAATAAGCCTAGGGAGGTCTAAAATGACCTAAATGTTCATCCAATTACACAAACACAACTATTGGATGCACAAGATTGGTTAGAAACCCTAATTGGACAAGAATAAGCCTAGGGAAGTCGAAAATGACCTAAATGTTCATCCAATGATACAAACACAAGTATTGGATGCACAAGATTGGTTAGAAACCCTAATTGGACAAGAATAAGCCTAGGGAGGTCGAAAATGACCTAAATGTTCATCTAATTACACAAACACACCAATTGGACGCACAAGATTTGTTAGAAACCCTAATTGGACAAGAATAAGCCTAGGGAGGACGAAAATTACCTAATTGTTCATCCAATTACACAAACACACCTATTGGATGCACAAGATTTGTTAGAAACCCTAATTGGACAAGAATAAGCCTAGGGACGACGAAAATGACCTAATTGTTCATCCAATGACACAAACACACCTATTGGATGCACAAGATTGGTTAGAAACCCTAATTGGACAAGAATATGCCTAGAGAGGTCGAAAATGACTTAAATGTTCTTCCAATGATACAAATACAAGTATTGGATGCACAAGATTGGTTAGAAACCCAAATTGGACAAGAATAAGCCTAGGGAGGTCTAAAATGACCTAAATGTTCATCCAATTACACAAACACAACTATTGGATGCACAAGATTGGTTAGAAACCCTAATTGGACAAGAATAAGCCTAGGGAAGTCGAAAATGACCTAAATGTTCATCCAATGATAAAAACACAAGTATTGGATGCACAAGATTGGTTAGAAACCCTAATTGGACAAGAATAAGCCTAGGGAGGTCGAAAATGACCTAAATGTTCATCCAATGACACAAACACAAGTATTGGATGCACAAGATTGGTTAGAAACCCTAATTGGACAAGAATAAGCCTAGGGAGGTCTAAAATGACCTAAATGTTCATCCAATTACACAAACACAACTATTGGATGCACAAAAATTGGTTAGAAACCCTAATTGGAAAAGAATAAGCCTAGGGAGGTCGAAAATGACCTAAATGTTCATCTAATTACACTAACACACCATTTGGACGCACAAGATTTGTTAGAAACCCTAATTGGACAAGAATAAGCCTAGGGAGGACAAAAATGATCTAGTTGTTCATCCAATGACACAAAGACACCTATTGGATGCACAAGATTGGTTAGAAACCCTAATTGGACGAGAATAAGCCTAGGGAGGTCGAAAATGACCTAAATGTTCATCCAATGACACAAACACAAGTATTGGATGCACAAGATTGGTTAGAAACCCTAATTGGACAAGAATAAGCCTAGGGAGGTCTAAAATGACCTAAATGTTCATCCAATTACACAAACACAACTATTGGATGAACAAGATTGGTTAGAAACCCTAATTGGACAAGAATAAGCCTAGGGAGGTCGAAAATGACTTAAATGTTCATCCAATGATACAAATACAAGTATTGGATGCACAAGATTGGTTAGAAACCCTAATTGGACAAGAATAAGCCTAGGGAAGTCGAAAATGACCTAAATTTTCATCCAATGATACAAACACAAGTATTGGATGCACAAGATTGGTTAGAAACCCTAATTGGACAAGAATAAGCCTAGGGAGGTCGAAAATGACCTAAATGTTCATCCAATGACACAAACACAAGTATTGGATGCACAAGATTGGTTAGAAACCCTAATTGGACAAGAATAAGCCTAGGGAGGTCTAAAATGACCTAAGTTTTCATCCAATTACACAAACACAACTATTGGATGCACAACATTGGTTAGAAACCCTAATTTAAAAAGAATAAGCCTAGGGAAGTCGAAAATGACCTAAATGATCATCCAATGACACAAATACAAGTATTGGACGCACAAGATTTGTTAGAAACCCTAATTGGACAAGAATAAGCCTAGGGAGGACGAAAATGACCTAAAAGTTCATCCAATGACACAAACACACCTATTGGATGCACAAGATTGGTTAGAAACCCTAATTGGACGAGAATAAGCCTAGGGAGGTCGAAAATGACGTAAATGTTCATCCAATTGCACAAACACAAGTATTGGATGCACAAGATTGGTTAGAAACCCTAATTGGACAAGAATAAGCCTAGGGAGGTCTAAAATGACCTAAATGTTCATCCAATTACACAAACACAACTATTGGATGCACAAGATTGGTTAGAAACCCTAATTGGACAAGAATAAGCCTAGGGAGGACGAAAATGACCTAATTGTTCATCCAATGACACAAACACACCTATTGGATGGACAAGATTGGTTAGAAACCCTAATTGGACAAGAATAAGCCTAGGGAGGTCGAAAATGACCTAAAAATTCATCCAATGGACACTACACACCTATTGGATGCACAAGATTTGTTAGAAACCCTAATTGGACAAGAATAAGCCTAGGGAGGTCGAAAATGACCTAATTGTTCATCCAATGACACAAACACACCTATTGGATGCACAAGATTGGTTAGAAACCCTAATTGGACAAGAATAAGCCTAGGGAGGTCGAAAATGACCTAAATATTCATCCAATGACACAAACACAAGTATTGGATGCACAAGATTGGTTAGAAACCCTAATTGGACAAGAATAAGCCTAGGGAGGTCTAAAATGACCTAAATGTTCATCCAATTACACAAACACAACTATTGGATGCACAAGATTGGTTAGAAACCCTAATTGGACAAGAATAAGCCTAGGGAAGTCGAAAATGACCTAAATGTTCATCCAATGACACAAACACAAGTATTGGATGCACTAGATTGGCTAGATACCCTAATTGGACAAGAATAAGCCTAGCGAGGTCGAAAATGTCCTAAATGTTCATCCAATGAAACAAACACAAGTATTGGATGCACAAGATCGGTTAGAAACCCTAATTGGACAAGAATAAGCCTAGGGAGGTCTAAAATGACCTAAATGTTCATCCAATTACACAAACACAACTATTGGATGCACAAGATTGGTTAGAAACCCTAATTGGACAAGAATAAGCCTAGGGAGGTCGAAAATGACTTAATTGTTCATCCAATGATACAAACACAAGTATTGGATGCACAAGATTGGTTAGAAACCCTAATTGGACAAGACTAAGCCTAGGGAGGTTGAAAAGTACCTAAAAGTTCATCCAATGACACAAACACAACTATTGGATGCACAAGATTTGTTAGAAACCCTAATTGGAAAAGAATAAGCCTAGGGAGGACGAAAATGACCTAATTGTTCATCCAATGACACAAACACACCTATTGGATGCACAAGATTGGTTAGAAACCCTAATTGGACAAGAATAAGCCTAGGGAGGTCGAAAATGACCTAAAAGTTCATCCAATGACACAAACACAACCATTGGATGCACAGGAATTGTTAGAAACCCTAATTGGAAAAGAATAAGCCTAGGGAGGTCGAAAATGACCTAAATGTTCATCTAATCACACAAACACACCAATTGGACGCACAAGATTTGTTAGAAACCCTAATTGGACAAGAATAAGCCTAGGGAGGACGAAAATAACCTAATTGTTCATCCAATGACACAAACACACCTATTGGATGCACAAGATTGGTTAGAAACCCTAATTGGACGAGAATAAGCCTAGGGAGGTCTATAATGACCTAAATGTTCATCCAATGACACAAACACACTTATTGGATGCACTAGATTGGCTAGAAACCCTAATTGGACAAGAATAAGATTAGCGAGGTCGAAAATGACCTAAATGTTCATCCAACGACACAAGTATTGGATGCACAAGATTGGTTAGAAACCCTAATTGGACAAGAATAAGCCTAGGGAGGTCGGAAAGTACCTAAAACTTCATCCAATGACACAAACACAAGTATTGGATGCACAAGATTGGTTAGAAACCTTAATTGGAAAAAAATAACCCTAGGGAGGTCGAAAAGTACCTAAAAATCATCCAATGACACAAACACAACTATTGGATGCACAAGATTTGTTAGAAACCCTAATTGGAAAAGAATAAGCCTAGGGAGGTCGAAAATGACCTAAATGTTCATCTAATTACACAAACACACCAATTGGATGCACAAGATTTGTTAGAAACCCTAATTGGACAAGAATAAGCCTACGGAGGACGAAAATGACCTAATTGTTCTTCCAATGACACAAACACACCTATTGGATGCACAAGATTGGTTAGAAACCCTAATTGGACGTGAATAAGTCTAGGAATGTCGAAAATGACCTAAATGTTCATCCAATGACACAAATACAAGTATTGGATGCACAAGATTGGTTAGAAACCCTAATTGGACAAGAATAAGCCTAGGGAGGTCTAAAATGATCTAAATGTTCATCCAATTACACAAACACAACTATTGGATGCACAAGATTGGTTAGAAACCCTAATTGGACAAGAATAAGCCTAGGGAGGTCGAAAATGACTTAAATGTTCATCCAATGATACAAACGCAAGTATTGGATGCACAAGATTGGTTAGAAACTCTAATTGGACAAGAATAAGCCTAGGGAGGTTGAAAAGTACCTAAAAGTTCATCCCATGACACAAACACAACTATTGGATGCACAAGATTTGTTAGAAACCCTAATTGGACAAGAATAAGCCTAGGGAGGACGAAAATGACCTAATTGTTCATCCAATGACACAAACACAACTATTGGATGCACAAGATTTGTTAGAAACCCTAATTGGACAAGAATAAGCCTAGGGAGGACGAAAATGACCTAATTGTTCATCCAATGACACAAACACACCAATTGGATGCACAAGATTGGTTAGAAACCCTAATTGAACGAGAATAAGCCTAGGGAGGTCGAAAATGACCTAAATGTTCATCCAATAACACAAACACAAGTATTGGATGCACAAGATTGGTTAGAAACCCTAATTGGACAAGAATAAGCCTAGGGAGGTCTAAAATGACCTAAATGTTCATCCAATTACACAAACACAACTATTGGATGCACAAGATTGGTTAGAAACCCTAAATGGACAAGAATAAGCCTAGGGAGGTCTAAAATGAGCGAAATGTTCATCCAATTACACAAACACAACTATTGGATGCACAAGATTGGTTAGAAACCCTAATTGGACAAGAATAAGCCTAGGGAGGTCAAAAATGACTTAAATAATCATCCAATGATAGAAACACAAGTATTGGATGCACAAGATTGGTTAGAAACCCTAATTGGACAAGAATAAGCCTAGGGAGGTCGAAAATGACCTAAATGTTCATCTAATTACACAAACACACCAATTGGACGCACAAGATTTGTTAGAAACCCTAATTGGACAAGAATAAGCCTATGGAGGACGAAAATGACCTAATTGTTCATCCAATGACACAAACACATCTATTGGAGGCACAAGATTGGTTAGAAACCCTAATTGGACAAGAATAGGCCTAGGGACGACAAAAATGATCTAGTTGTTCATCCAATGACACAAAAACACCTATTGGATGCACAAGATTGGTTAGAAACCCTAATTGGACGAGAATAAGCCTAGGGAGGTCGAAAATGACCTAAATGGTCATCCAATGACACAAACACAAGTATTGGATGCACAAGATTGGTTAGAAACCCTAATTGGACAAGAATAAGCGTAGGGAAGTCGAAAATGACCTAAATGTTCATTCAATGATACAAACACAAGTATTGGATGCACAAGATTGGTTAGAAACCCTAATTGGACAAGAATATGCCTAGGGAGGTCGAAAAGTACCTAAAAGTTCATCCAATGACCTAAACAAAACTATTGGATGCACAAGATTTGTTAGAAACCCTAATTGGAAAAGAATAAGCCTAGGGAGGTCGAAAATGACCTAAATGTTCATCTAATTACACAAACACACCAATTGGACGCACAAGATTTGTTAGAAACCCTAATTGGACAAGAATAAGCCTAGGGAGGACGAAAATAGTCTAATTGTTCTTCCAATGACACAAACACACCTATTGGATGCACAAGATTGGTTAGAAACCCTAATTGGACGAGAATAAGCCTAGGGAGGTCGAAAATGACCTAAATGTTCATCCAATGACACAAACACAACTATTGGATGCCCAACATTGGTTAGAAACCCTAATTGGACAAGAATAAGCCTAGGGAGGTCTAAAATGACCTAAATGTTCATCCAATTACACAAACACAACTATTGGATGCACAAGATTGGTTAGAAACCCTAATTGGACAAGAATAAGCCTAGGGAGGTCGAAAATGACCTAAATAATCATCCAATGATACAAACACAAGTATTGGATGCACAAGATTGGTTAGAAACCCTAATTGGACAAGAATAAGCCTAGGGAGGTCGAAAATGACCTAAATGTTCATCTAATTACACAAACACACCAATTGGACGCACAAGATTTGTTAGAAACCCTAATTGGACAAGAATAAGCCTATGGAGGACGAAAATGACCTAATTGTTCTTCCAATGACACAAACACACCTATTGGATGCACAAGATTGGATAGAAACCCTAATTGGACG
Organism: Cicer judaicum; assembly: GCA_037974835.1. Lineage (NCBI taxonomy): Eukaryota > Viridiplantae > Streptophyta > Magnoliopsida > Fabales > Fabaceae > Cicer > Cicer judaicum. The sequence continues at coordinate 361,133 of JBBPBS010000543.1, read as the reverse complement.
TGAATAAGTCTAGGGATGTCGAAAATGACCTAAATGTTCATCCAATGACACAAATACAAGTATTGGATGCACAAGATTGGTTAGAAACCCTAATTGGACAAGAATAAGCCTAGGGAGGTCTAAAATGACCTAAATGTTCATCCAATTACACAAACACAACTATTGGATGCACAAGATTGGTTAGAAACCCTAATTGGACAAGAATAAGCCTAGGGAGGTCGAAAATGACTTAAATGTTCATCCAATGATACAAACAGAAGTATTGGATGCACAAGATTGGTTAGAAACCCTAATTGGACAAGAATAAGCCTAGGGAGGTTGAAAAGTACCTAAAACTTCATCCAATGACACAAACACAACTATTGGATGCACAAGATTTGTTAGAAACCCTAATTGGACAAGAATAAGCCTAAGGAGGACGAAAATGACCTAATTGTTCATCCAATGACACAAACACACCTATTGGATGGACAAGATTGGTTAGAAACCCTCATTGGACAAGAATAAGCCTAGGGAGGACAAAAATGACCTAAAAGTTCATCCAATGACACAAACACACCTATTGGATGCACAAGATTGGTTAGAAACCCTAATTGAACGAGAATAAGCCTAGGGAGGTCGAAAATGACCTAAATGTTCATCCAATGACACAAACACAACTATTGGATGCACAAGATTGGTTAGAAACCCTAATTGGACAAGAATAAGCCTAGGGAGGTCGAAAATGACCTAAAAGTTCATCCAATGACACAAACACAACCATTGGATGCACAGGAATTGTTAGAAACCCTAATTGCAAAAGAATAAGCCTAGGGAGGTCGAAAATGACCTAAATGTTCATCTAATCACACAAACACACCAATTGGACGCACAAGATTTGTTAGAAACCCTAATTGGACAAGAATAAACCTAGGGAGGACGAAAATGACCTAATTGTTCATCCAATGACACAAACACACCTATTGGATGCACAAGATTGGTTAGAAACCCTAATTGGACAAGAATAAGCCTAGGGAGGACGAAAATGACCTAATTGTTCATCCAATGACACAAACACACCTATTGGATGCACAAGATTGGTTAGAAACCATAATTGGACAAGAATAAGACTAGGGAAGTCGAAAATGACCTAAATGTTCATCCAATGATACAAACACAAGTATTGGATGCACAAGATTGGTTAGAAACCGTTATTGGACAAGAATAAGCCTAGGGAGGTCGAAAAGTACCTAAATGTTCATCCAATGACACAAACAAAACTATTGGATGCACAAGATTTGTTAGAAACCCTAATTGGAAAAGAATAAGCCTAGGGAGGTCGAAAATGACCTAAATGTTCATCTAATTACACAAACACACCAATTGGACGCACAAGATTTGTTAGAAACCCTAATTGGACAAGAATAAGCCTAGGGAGGACGAAAATTACCTAATTGTTCATCCAATTACACAAACACACCTATTGGATGCACAAGATTTGTTAGAAACCCTAATTGGACAAGAATAAGCCTAGGGAGGTTGAAAAGTACCTAAAAGTTCATCCAATGACACAAACACAATTATTGGATGCACAAGATTTGTTAGAAACCCTAATTGGAAAAGAATAAGCCTTGGGAGGACGAAAATGACCTAATTGTTCATCCAATGACACAAACACACCTATTGGATGCACAAGATTGGTTAGAAACCCTAATTGGAAAAGAATAAGCCTAGGGAGGTCGAAAATGACCTAAATGTTCATCTAATTACACAAACACACCAATTGGACGCACAAGATTTGTTACAAACCCTAATTGGACAAGAATAAGCCTAGGGAGGACGAAAATTACCTAATTGTTCATCCAATGACACAAACACACCTATTGGATGCACAAGATTTGTTAGAAACCCTAATTGGACAAGAATAAGCCTAGGGAGGTCGAAAAGTACCTAAAAGTTCATCCAATGACACAAACACAACTATTGGATGCACAAGATTTGTTAGAAACCCTAATTGGACAAGAATAAGCCTAGGGAGGTCGAAAATGACCTAAATGTTCATCCAATGACACAAACACAAGTATTGGATGCACAAGATTGGTTAGAAACCCTAATTGGACAAGAATAAGCCTAGGGAGGTATAAAATGACCTAAATGTTCATCCAATTACACTAACACAAGTATTGGATGCACACGATTGGTCAGAAACCCTAATTGGACAAGAATAAGCCTAGGGAAGTCGAAAATGACCTAAATGTTCATCCAATGATACAGACACACGTATTGGATGCACAAGATTGGTTAGAAACCCTAATTGGACAAGAATAAGCCTAGGGAGGTCTAAAATGACCTAAATGTTCATCCAACGACACAAACACACCTATTGGATGCACAAGATTGGTTAGAAACCCTAATTGGACAAGAATAAGCCTAGGGAGGTCGAAAATGACTTAAATGTTCATCCAATGATACAAACACAAGTATTGGATGCACAAGATTGGTTAGAAACCCTAATTGGACAAGAATAAGCCTAGGGAGGTCTAAAATGACCTAAATGTTCATCCAATTACACAAACACAACTATTGGATGCACAAGATTGGTTAGAAACCCTAATTGGACAAGAATAAGCCTAGGGAGGTCGAAAATTACCTAAATGTTCATCCAATGATACAAACACAAGTATTGGATGCACAAGATTGGTTAGAAACCCTAATTGGACAAGAGTAAGCCTAGGGAGGTCGAAAAGTACCTAAAAGTTCATCCAATGACACAAACACAACTATTGGATGCACAAGATTTCTTAGAAACCCTAATTGGAAAAGAATAAGCCTAGGGAGGTCGAAAATGACCTAAATGTTCATCTAATTACACTAACACACCATTTGGACGCACAAGATTTGTTAGAAACCCTAATTGGACAAGAATAAGCCTAGGGAGGACAAAAATGATCTAGTTGTTCATCCAATGACACAAAGACACCTATTGGATGCACAAGATTGGTTAGAAACCCTAATTGGACGAGAATAAGCCTAGGGAGGTCGAAAATGACCTAAATGGTCATCCAATGACACAAACACAAGTATTGGATGCACAAGATTGGTTAGAAACCCTAATTGGACAAGAATAAGCCTAGGGAGGTCTAAAATGACCTAAATGTTCATCCAATTACACAAACACAACTATTCGATGCACAAGATTGGTTAGAAACCCTAATTGGACAAGAATAAGCCTAGGGAAGTCGAAAATGACTTAAATGTTCATCCATTGATACAAACACAAGTATTGGATGCACAAGATTGGTTAGAAACCCTAATTGGACAAGAATAAGCCTAGGGTGGTCGAAAATGACCTAAATGTTCATCCAATGATACAAACACAAGTATTGGATGCACAAGATTTGGTTAGAAACCCTAATTGGACAAGAATAAGCCTAGGGAGGTCGAAAAGTACCTAAAAGTTCATCCAATGATACAAACAAAACTATTGGATGCACAAGATTTGTTAGAAACCCTAATTGGACAAGAATAAGCCTAGGGAAGTCTAAAATGACCTAAATGTTGATCCAATTACACAAACACAACTATTGGATGCACAAGATTGGTTAGAAACCCTAATTGGACGAGAATAAGCCTAGGGAGGTCGAAAATGACCTAAATGTTCATCTAATTACACAAACACACCAATTGGACGCACAAGATTTGTTACAAACCCTAATTGGACAAGAATAAGCCTAGGGAGGACGAAAATTACCTAATTGTTCATCCAATGACACAAACACACCTATTGGATGCACAAGATTTGTTAGAAACCCTAATTGGACAAGAATAAGCCTAGGGAGGTTGAAAAGTACCTAAAAGTTCATCCAATGACACAAACACAATTATTGGATGCACAAGATTTGTTAGAAACCCTAATTGGAAAAGAATAAGCCTAGGGAGGACGAAAATGACCTAATTGTTCATCCAATGACACAAACACACCTATTGGATGCACAAGATTGGATAGATACCCTAATTGGAAAAGAATAAGCCTAGGGAGGTCGAAAATGACCTAAATGTTCATCTAATTACACAAACACACCAATTGGACGCACAAGATTTGTTAGAAACCCTAATTGGACAAGAATAAGCCTAGGGAGGACGAAAATTACCTAATTGTTCATCCAATTACACAAACACACCTATTGGATGCACAAGATTTGTTAGAAACCCTAATTGGACAAGAATAAGCCTAGGGACGACGAAAATGACCTAATTGTTCATCCAATGACACAAACACACCTATTGGATGCACAAGATTGGTTAGAAACCCTAATTGGACAAGAATATGCCTAGAGAGGTCGAAAATGACTTAAATGTTCTTCCAATGATACAAATACAAGTATTGGATGCACAAGATTGGTTAGAAACCCAAATTGGACAAGAATAAGCCTAGGGAGGTCTAAAATGACCTAAATGTTCATCCAATTACACAAACACAACTATTGGATGCACAAGATTGGTTAGAAACCCTAATTGGACAAGAATAAGCCTAGGGAAGTCGAAAATGACCTAAATGTTCATCCAATGATACAAATACAAGTATTGGATGCACAAGATTGGTTAGAAACCCTAATTGGACAAGAATAAGCCTAGGGAGGTCTAAAATGACCTAAATGTTCATCCAATTACACAAACACAACTATTGGATGCACAAGATTGGTTAGAAACCCTAATTGGACAAGAGTAAGCCTAGGGAGGTCGAAAATGACCTAAATGTTCATCCAAAGACACAAACACACCATTTGGACGCACAAGATTTGTTAGAAACCCTAATTGGACAAGAATAAGCCTAGAGACGACGAAAATGATCTAGTTGTTCATCCAATGACACAAAGACACGTATTGGATGCACAAGATTGGTTAGAAACCCTAATTGGACGAGAATAAGCCTAGGGAGGTCGAAAATGACCTAAATGGTCATCCAATGACACAAACACAAGTATTGGATGCACATGATTGGTTAAAAAACCCTAATTGGACAAGAATAAGCGTAGGGAGGTCTAAAATGACCTAAATGTTCATCCAATTACACAAACACAACTATTCGATGCACAAGATTGGTTAGAAACCCTAATTGGACAAGAATAAGCCTAGGGAAGTCGAAAATAACTTAAATGTTCATCCATTGATACAAACACAAGTATTGGATGCACAAGATTGGTTAGAAACCCTAATTGGACAAGAATAAGCCTAGGGTGGTCGAAAATGACCTAAATGTTCATCCAATTATACAAACACAAGTATTGGATGCATAAGATTTGGTTAGAAACCCTAATTGGACAAGAATAAGCCTAGGGAGGTCGAAAAGTACCTAAAAGTTCATCCAATGATACAAACAAAACTATTGGATGCACAAGATTTGTTAGAAACTCTAATTGGAAAAGAATAAGCCTAGGGAGGTCGAAAATGACCTAAATGTTCATCTAATTACACAAACACACCAATTGGACGCACAAGATTTGTTAGAAACCCTAATTGGACAAGAATAAGCCTAGGGAGGTCTAAAATGACCTAAATGTTCATCCAATTACACAAACACAACTATTGGATGCACAAGATTGGTTAGAAACCCTAATTGGCCAAAAATAAGCCTAGGGAAGTCGAAAAGTACCTAAAAGTTCATCCAATTACACAAACACAACTATTGGATGCACAAGATTGGTTAGAAACCCTAATTGGACAAGAATAAGCCTAGGGAGGACGAAAATGACCTAAATGTTCATCCAATGATACAAACACAAGTATTGGATGCACAAGATTGGTTAGAAACCCTAATTGGACGAGAATAAGCCTAGGGAGGTCGAAAATGACCTAAATGTTCATCTAATTACACAAACACACCAATTGGACGCACAAGATTTGTTAGAAACCCTAATTGGACAAGAATAAACCTAGGGAGGACGAAAATTACCTAATTGTTCATCCAATGACACAAACACACCTATTGGATGCACAAGATTTGTTAGAAACCCTAATTGGACAAGAATAAGCCTAGGGAGGTTGAAAAGTACCTAAAAGTTCATCCAATGACACAAACACAATTATTGGATGCACAAGATTTGTTAGAAACCCTAATTGGAAAAGAATAAGCCTAGGGAGGACGAAAATGACCTAATTGTTCATCCAATGACACAAACACACCTATTGGATGCACAAGATTGGTTAGAAACCCTAATTGGACAAGAATAAGCCTAGGGAGGTCGAAAATGACCTAAATGTTCATCCAATGACACAAACACAAGTATTGGATGCACAAGATTGGGTAGAAACCCTAATTGGACAAGAATAAGCCTAGGGAGGTCGAAAATGCCATAAATGTTCATCCAATGACACAAACACACCTATTGGATGCACAAGATTGGTTAGAAACCCTAATTGAACAAGAATAAGCCTAGGGAGGTCGAAAATGACCTAAAAGTTCATCGAATGACACAAACACACCTATTGGATGCACAAGATTGGTTAGAAACCCTAATTGGACAAGAATAAGCCTAGGGAGAATGAAAATGACCTAATTGTTCATCCAATGACACAAACACACCTATTGGATGCCCAAGATTGGTTAGAAACCCTAATTAGACAAGAATAAGCCTAGGGAGGTCGAAAATGACCTAAATGTTCATCCAATGACACAAACACAAGTATTGGATGCACAAGATTGGTTAGAAACCCTAATTGGACAAGAATAAGCCTAGGGAGGTCGAAAATGACCTAAATGTTCATCCAATGATACAAACACAAGTATTGGATGCACAAGATTGGTTAGAAACCCTAATTGGACAAGAGTAAGCCTAGGGAGGTCGAAAAGTACCTAAAAGTTCATCCAATGACACAAACACAACTATTGGATGCACAAGATTTGTTAGAAACCCTAATTGGAAAAGAATAAGCCTAGGGAGGTCGAAAATGACCTAAATGTTCATCCAAAGACACAAACACACCATTTGGACGCACAAGATTTGTTAGAAACCCTAATTGGACAAGAATAAGCCTAGGGACGACGAAAATGATCTAGTTGTTCATCCAATGACACAAAGACACCTATTGGATGCACAAGATTTGGTTAGAAACCCTAATTGGACAAGAATAAGCCTAGGGAGGTCGAAAAGTACCTAAAAGTTCATCCAATGATACAAACAAAACTATTCGATGCACAAGATTTGTTAGAAACCCTAATTGGAAGAGAATAAGCCTAGGGAGGTCGAAAATGACCTAAATGTTCATCTAATTACACAAACACACCAATTGGACGCACAAGATTTGTTAGAAACCCTAATTGGACAAGAATAAGCCTAGGGAGGACGAAAATTACCTAATTGTTCATCCAATGACACAAACACACCTATTGGATGCACAAGATTTGTTAGAAACCCTAATTGGACAAGAATAAGCCTAGGGAGGTTGAAAAGTACCTAAAAGTTCATCCAATGACACAAACACAATTATTGATTGCACAAGATTTGTTAGAAACCCTAATTGAAAAAGAATAAGCCTAGGGAGGACGAAAATGACCTAATTGTTCATCCAATGACACAAACACACCTATTGGATGCACAAGATTGGTTAGAAACCCTAATTGGAAAAGAATAAGCCTAGGGAGGTCGAAAATGACCTAAATGTTCATCTAATTACACAAACACACCAATTGGACGCACAAGATTTGTTAGAAACCCTAATTGGACAAGAATAAGCCTAGGGAGGACGAAAATTACCTAATTGTTCATCCAATTACACAAACACACCTATTGGATGCACAAGATTTGTTAGAAACCCTAATTGGACAAGAATAAGCCTAGGGACGACGAAAATGACCTAATTGTTCATCCAATGACACAAACACACCTATTGGATGCACAAGATTGGTTAGAAACCCTAATTGGACAAGAATATGCCTAGAGAGGTCGAAAATGACTTAAATGTTCTTCCAATGATACAAATACAAGTATTGGATGCACAAGATTGGTTAGAAACCCAAATTGGACAAGAATAAGCCTAGGGAGGTCTAAAATGACCTAAATGTTCATCCAATTACACAAACACAACTATTGGATGCACAAGATTGGTTAGAAACCCTAATTGGACAAGAATAAGCCTAGGGAGGTCGAAAATTACCTAAATGTTCATCCAATGATACAAACACAAGTATTGGATGCACAAGATTGGTTAGAAACCCTAATTGGACAAGAGTAAGCCTAGGGAGGTCGAAAAGTACCTAAAAGTTCATCCAATGACACAAACACAACTATTGGATGCACAAGATTTCTTAGAAACCCTAATTGGAAAAGAATAAGCCTAGGGAGGTCGAAAATGACCTAAATGTTCATCTAATTACACTAACACACCATTTGGACGCACAAGATTTGTTAGAAACCCTAATTGGACAAGAATAAGCCTAGGGAGGACAAAAATGATCTAGTTGTTCATCCAATGACACAAAGACACCTATTGGATGCACAAGATTGGTTAGAAACCCTAATTGGACGAGAATAAGCCTAGGGAGGTCGAAAATGACCTAAATGGTCATCCAATGACACAAACACAAGTATTGGATGCACAAGATTGGTTAGAAACCCTAATTGGACAAGAATAAGCCTAGGGAGGTCTAAAATGACCTAAATGTTCATCCAATTACACAAACACAACTATTCGATGCACAAGATTGGTTAGAAACCCTAATTGGACAAGAATAAGCCTAGGGAAGTCGAAAATGACTTAAATGTTCATCCATTGATACAAACACAAGTATTGGATGCACAAGATTTGTTAGAAACCCTAATTGGACAAGAATAAGCCTAGGGAAGTCTAAAATGACCTAAATGTTGATCCAATTACACAAACACAACTATTGGATGCACAAGATTGGTTAGAAACCCTAATTGGACGAGAATAAGCCTAGGGAGGTCGAAAATGACCTAAATGTTCATCTAATTACACAAACACACCAATTGGACGCACAAGATTTGTTACAAACCCTAATTGGACAAGAATAAGCCTAGGGAGGACGAAAATTACCTAATTGTTCATCCAATGACACAAACACACCTATTGGATGCACAAGATTTGTTAGAAACCCTAATTGGACAAGAATAAGCCTAGGGAGGTTGAAAAGTACCTAAAAGTTCATCCAATGACACAAACACAATTATTGGATGCACAAGATTTGTTAGAAACCCTAATTGGAAAAGAATAAGCCTAGGGAGGACGAAAATGACCTAATTGTTCATCCAATGACACAAACACACCTATTGGATGCACAAGATTGGTTAGAAACCCTAATTGGAAAAGGATAAGCCTAGGGAGGTCGAAAATGACCTAAATGTTCATCTAATTACACAAACACACCAATTGGACGCACAAGATTTGTTAGAAACCCTAATTGGACAAGAATAAGCCTAGGGAGGACGAAAATTACCTAATTGTTCATCCAATTACACAAACACACCTATTGGATGCACAAGATTTGTTAGAAACCCTAATTGGACAAGAATAAGCCTAGGGACGACGAAAATGACCTAATTGTTCATCCAATGACACAAACACACCTATTGGATGCACAAGATTGGTTAGAAACCCTAATTGGACAAGAATATGCCTAGAATGTCGAAATAGACTTAAATGTTCTTCCAATGATACAAATACAAGTATTGGATGCACAAGATTGGTTAGAAACCCTAATTGGACAAGAATAAGCCTAGGGAGGTCTAAAATGACCTAAATGTTCATCCAATTACACAAACACAACTATTTGATGCACAAGATTGGTTAGAAACCCTAATTGGCCAAGAATAAGCCTAGGGAGGTCGAAAATTACCTAAATGTTTATCCAATGATACAAACACAAGTATTGGATGCACAAGATTGGTTAGAAACCCTAATTGGACAAGAGTAAGCCTAGGGAGGTCCAAAAGTACCTAAAAGTTCATCCAATGACACAAACACAACTATTGGATGCACAAGATTTGTTAGAAACCCTAATAGGAAAAGAATAAGCCTAGGGAGGTCGAAAATGACCTAAATGTTCATCCAAAGACACAAACACACCATTTGGACGCACAAGATTTGTTAGAAACCCTAATTGGACAAGAATAAGCCTAGGGACGACGAAAATGATCTAGTTGTTCATCCAATGACACAAAGACACCTATTGGATGCACAAGATTTGGTTAGAAACCCTAATTGGACAAGAATAAGCCTAGGGAGGTCGAAAAGTACCTAAAAGTTCATCCAATGATACAAACAAAACTATTGGATGCACAAGATTTGTTAGAAACCCTAATTGGAAGAGAATAAGCCTAGGGAGGTCGAAAATGACCTAAATGTTCATCTAATTACACAAACACACCAATTGGACGCACAAGATTTGTTAGAAACCCTAATTGGACAAGAATAAGCCTAGGGAGGACGAAAATTACCTAATTGTTCATCCAATGACACAAACACACCTATTGGATGCACAAGATTTGTTAGAAACCCTAATTGGACAAGAATAAGCCTAGGGAGGTTGAAAAGTACCTAAAAGTTCATCCAATGACACAAACACAATTATTGATTGCACAAGATTTGTTAGAAACCCTAATTGGAAAAGAATAAGCCTAGGGAGGACGAAAATGACCTAATTGTTCATCCAATGACACAAACACACCTATTGGATGCACAAGATTGGTTAGAAACCCTAATTGGAAGAGAATAAGCCTAGGGAGGTCGAAAATGACCTAAATGTTCATCTAATTACACAAACACACCAATTGGACGCACAAGATTTGTTAGAAACCCTAATTGGACAAGAATAAGCCTAGGGAGGACGAAAATTACCTAATTGTTCATCCAATTACACAAACACACCTATTGGATGCACAAGATTTGTTAGAAACCCTAATTGGACAAGAATAAGCCTAGGGACGACGAAAATGACCTAATTGTTCATCCAATGACACAAACACACCTATTGGATGCACAAGATTGGTTAGAAACCCTAATTGGACAAGAATATGCCTAGAGAGGTCGAAAATGACTTAAATGTTCTTCCAATGATACAAATACAAGTATTGGATGCACAAGATTGGTTAGAAACCCTAATTGGACAAGAATAAGCCTAGGGAGGTCTAAAATGACCTAAATGTTCATCCAATTACACAAACACAACTATTGGATGCACAAGATTGGTTAGAAACCCTAATTGGCCAAGAATAAGCCTAGGGAGGTCGAAAATTACCTAAATGTTTATCCAATGATACAAACACAAGTATTGGATGCACAAGATTGGTTAGAAACCCTAATTGGACAAGAGTAAGCCTAGGGAGGTCCAAAAGTACCTAAAAGTTCATCCAATGACACAAACACAACTATTGGATGCACAAGATTTGTTAGAAACCCTAATTGGAAAAGAATAAGCCTAGGGAGGTCGAAAATGACCTAAATGTTCATCCAAAGACACAAACACACCATTTGGACGCACAAGATTTGTTAGAAACCCTAATTGGACAAGAATAAGCCTAGGGACGACGAAAATGATCTAGTTGTTCATCCAATGACACAAAGACACCTATTGGATGCACAAGATTTGGTTAGAAACCCTAATTGGACAAGAATAAGCCTAGGGAGGTCGAAAAGTACCTAAAAGTTCATCCAATGATACAAACAAAACTATTCGATGCACAAGATTTGTTAGAAACCCTAATTGGAAGAGAATAAGCCTAGGGAGGTCGAAAATGACCTAAATGTTCATCTAATTACACAAACACACCAATTGGACGCACAAGATTTGTTAGAAACCCTAATTGGACAAGAATAAGCCTAGGGAGGACGAAAATTACCTAATTGTTCATCCAATGACACAAACACACCTATTGGATGCACAAGATTTGTTAGAAACCCTAATTGGACAAGAATAAGCCTAGGGAGGTTGAAAAGTACCTAAAAGTTCATCCAATGACACAAACACAATTATTGATTGCACAAGATTTGTTAGAAACCCTAATTGAAAAAGAATAAGCCTAGGGAGGACGAAAATGACCTAATTGTTCATCCAATGACACAAACACACCTATTGGATGCACAAGATTGGTTAGAAACCCTAATTGGAAAAGAATAAGCCTAGGGAGGTCGAAAATGACCTAAATGTTCATCTAATTACACAAACACACCAATTGGACGCACAAGATTTGTTAGAAACCCTAATTGGACAAGAATAAGCCTAGGGAGGACGAAAATTACCTAATTGTTCATCCAATTACACAAACACACCTATTGGATGCACAAGATTTGTTAGAAACCCTAATTGGACAAGAATAAGCCTAGGGACGACGAAAATGACCTAATTGTTCATCCAATGACACAAACACACCTATTGGATGCACAAGATTGGTTAGAAACCCTAATTGGACAAGAATATGCCTAGAGAGGTCGAAAATGACTTAAATGTTCTTCCAATGATACAAATACAAGTATTGGATGCACAAGATTGGTTAGAAACCCAAATTGGACAAGAATAAGCCTAGGGAGGTCTAAAATGACCTAAATGTTCATCCAATTACACAAACACAACTATTGGATGCACAAGATTGGTTAGAAACCCTAATTGGACAAGAATAAGCCTAGGGAGGTCGAAAATTACCTAAATGTTCATCCAATGATACAAACACAAGTATTGGATGCACAAGATTGGTTAGAAACCCTAATTGGACAAGAGTAAGCCTAGGGAGGTCGAAAAGTACCTAAAAGTTCATCCAATGACACAAACACAACTATTGGATGCACAAGATTTCTTAGAAACCCTAATTGGAAAAGAATAAGCCTAGGGAGGTCGAAAATGACCTAAATGTTCATCTAATTACACTAACACACCATTTGGACGCACAAGATTTGTTAGAAACCCTAATTGGACAAGAATAAGCCTAGGGAGGACAAAAATGATCTAGTTGTTCATCCAATGACACAAAGACACCTATTGGATGCACAAGATTGGTTAGAAACCCTAATTGGACGAGAATAAGCCTAGGGAGGTCGAAAATGACCTAAATGGTCATCCAATGACACAAACACAAGTATTGGATGCACAAGATTGGTTAGAAACCCTAATTGGACAAGAATAAGCCTAGGGAGGTCTAAAATGACCTAAATGTTCATCCAATTACACAAACACAACTATTCGATGCACAAGATTGGTTAGAAACCCTAATTGGACAAGAATAAGCCTAGGGAAGTCGAAAATGACTTAAATGTTCATCCATTGATACAAACACAAGTATTGGATGCACAAGATTGGTTAGAAACCCTAATTGGACAAGAATAAGCCTAGGGTGGTCGAAAATGACCTAAATGTTCATCCAATGATACAAACACAAGTATTGGATGCACAAGATTTGGTTAGAAACCCTAATTGGACAAGAATAAGCCTAGGGAGGTCGAAAAGTACCTAAAAGTTCATCCAATGATACAAACAAAACTATTGGATGCACAAGATTTGTTAGAAACCCTAATTGGAAGAGAATAAGCCTAGGGAGGTCGAAAATGACCTAAATGTTCATCTAATTACACAAACACACCAATTGGACGCACAAGATTTGTTAGAAACCCTAATTGGACAAGAATAAGCCTAGGGAGGACGAAAATTACCTAATTGTTCATCCAATTACACAAACACACCTATTGGATGCACAAGATTTGTTAGAAACCCTAATTGGACAAGAATAAGCCTAGGGACGACGAAAATGACCTAATTGTTCATCCAACGACACAAACACACCTATTGGATGCACAAGATTGGTTAGAAACCCTAATTGGACAAGAATATGCCTAGAGAGGTCGAAAATGACTTAAATGTTCTTCCAATGATACAAATACAAGTATTGGATGCACAAGATTGGTTAGAAACCCTAATTGGACAAGAATAAGCCTAGGGAGGTCTAAAATGACCTAAATGTTCATCCAATTACACAAACACAACTATTGGATGCACAAGATTGGTTAGAAACCCTAATTGGACAAGAATAAGACTAGGGAAGTCGAAAATGACCTAAATGTTCATCCAATGATACAAATACAAGTATTGGATGCACAAGATTGGTTAGAAACCATAATTGGACAAGAATAGGCCTAGGGAGGTCTAAAATGACCTAAATGTTCATCCAATTACACAAACACAAGTATTGGATGCACAAGATTGGTTAGAAACCCTAATTGGACAAGAATAAGCCTAGGGAAGTCTAAAATGACCTAAATGTTGATCCAATTACACAAACACAACTATTGGATGCACAAGATTGGTTAGAAACCCTAATTGGACAAGAATAAGCCTAGGGAGGACGAAAATGACCTAAATGTTCATCCAATGATACAAACACAAGTATTGGATGCACAAGATTGGTTAGAAACCCTAATTGGACGAGAATAAGCCTAGGGAGGTCGAAAATGACCTAAATGTTCATCTAATTACACAAACACACCAATTGGACGCACAAGATTTGTTAGAAACCCTAATTGGACAAGAATAAGCCTAGGGAGGACGAAAATTACCTAATTGTTCATCCAATTACACAAACACACCTATTGGATGCACAAGATTTGTTAGAAACCCTAATTGGACAAGAATAAGCCTAGGGACGACGAAAATGACCTAATTGTTCATCCAATGACACAAACACACCTATTGGATGCACAAGATTGGTTAGAAACCCTAATTGGACAAGAATATGCCTAGAGAGGTCGAAAATGACTTAAATGTTCTTCCAATGATACAAATACAAGTATTGGATGCACAAGATTGGTTAGAAACCCAAATTGGACAAGAATAAGCCTAGGGAGGTCTAAAATGACCTAAATGTTCATCCAATTACACAAACACAACTATTGGATGCACAAGATTGGTTAGAAACCCTAATTGGACAAGAATAAGCCTAGGGAGGTCGAAAATTACCTAAATGTTCATCCAATGATACAAACACAAGTATTGGATGCACAAGATTGGTTAGAAACCCTAATTGGACAAGAGTAAGCCTAGGGAGGTCGAAAAGTACCTAAAAGTTCATCCAATGACACAAACACAACTATTGGATGCACAAGATTTCTTAGAAACCCTAATTGGAAAAGAATAAGCCTAGGGAGGTCGAAAATGACCTAAATGTTCATCTAATTACACTAACACACCATTTGGACGCACAAGATTTGTTAGAAACCCTAATTGGACAAGAATAAGCCTAGGGAGGACAAAAATGATCTAGTTGTTCATCCAATGACACAAAGACACCTATTGGATGCACAAGATTGGTTAGAAACCCTAATTGGACGAGAATAAGCCTAGGGAGGTCGAAAATGACCTAAATGGTCATCCAATGACACAAACACAAGTATTGGATGCACAAGATTGGTTAGAAACCCTAATTGGACAAGAATAAGCCTAGGGAGGTCTAAAATGACCTAAATGTTCATCCAATTACACAAACACAACTATTCGATGCACAAGATTGGTTAGAAACCCTAATTGGACAAGAATAAGCCTAGGGAAGTCGAAAATGACTTAAATGTTCATCCATTGATACAAACACAAGTATTGGATGCACAAGATTGGTTAGAAACCCTAATTGGACAAGAATAAGCCTAGGGTGGTCGAAAATGACCTAAATGTTCATCCAATGATACAAACACAAGTATTGGATGCACAAGATTTGGTTAGAAACCCTAATTGGACAAGAATAAGCCTAGGGAGGTCGAAAAGTACCTAAAAGTTCATCCAATGATACAAACAAAACTATTGGATGCACAAGATTTGTTAGAAACCCTAATTGGACAAGAATAAGCCTAGGGAAGTCTAAAATGACCTAAATGTTGATCCAATTACACAAACACAACTATTGGATGCACAAGATTGGTTAGAAACCCTAATTGGACGAGAATAAGCCTAGGGAGGTCGAAAATGACCTAAATGTTCATCTAATTACACAAACACACCAATTGGACGCACAAGATTTGTTACAAACCCTAATTGGACAAGAATAAGCCTAGGGAGGACGAAAATTACCTAATTGTTCATCCAATGACACAAACACACCTATTGGATGCACAAGATTTGTTAGAAACCCTAATTGGACAAGAATAAGCCTAGGGAGGTTGAAAAGTACCTAAAAGTTCATCCAATGACACAAACACAATTATTGGATGCACAAGATTTGTTAGAAACCCTAATTGGAAAAGAATAAGCCTAGGGAGGACGAAAATGACCTAATTGTTCATCCAATGACACAAACACACCTATTGGATGCACAAGATTGGATAGATACCCTAATTGGAAAAGAATAAGCCTAGGGAGGTCGAAAATGACCTAAATGTTCATCTAATTACACAAACACACCAATTGGACGCACAAGATTTGTTAGAAACCCTAATTGGACAAGAATAAGCCTAGGGAGGACGAAAATTACCTAATTGTTCATCCAATTACACAAACACACCTATTGGATGCACAAGATTTGTTAGAAACCCTAATTGGACAAGAATAAGCCTAGGGACAACGAAAATGACCTAATTGTTCATCCAATGACACAAACACACCTATTGGATGCACAAGATTGGTTAGAAACCCTAATTGGACAAGAATATGCCTAGAGAGGTCGAAAATGACTTAAATGTTCTTCCAATGATACAAATACAAGTATTGGATGCACAAGATTGGTTAGAAACCCAAATTGGACAAGAATAAGCCTAGGGAGGTCTAAAATGACCTAAATGTTCATCCAATTACACAAACACAACTATTGGATGCACAAGATTGGTTAGAAACCCTAATTGGCCAAGAATAAGCCTAGGGAGGTCGAAAATTACCTAAATGTTCATCCAATGATACAAACACAAGTATTGGATGCACAAGATTGGTTAGAAACCCTAATTGGACAAGAGTAAGCCTAGGGAGGTCGAAAAGTACCTAAAAGTTCATCCAATGACACAAACACAACTATTGGATGCACAAGATTTGTTAGAAACCCTAATTGGAAAAGAATAAGCCTAGGGAGGTCGAAAACGACCTAAATGTTCATCCAAAGACACAAACACACCATTTGGACGCACAAGATTTGTTAGAAACCCTAATTGGACAAGAATAAGCCTAGGGACGACGAAAATGATCTAGTTGTTCATCCAATGACACAAAGACACCTATTGGATGCACAAGATTGGTTAGAAACCCTAATTGGACGAGAATAAGCCTAGGGAGGTCGAAAATGACCTAAATGGTCATCGAATGACACAAACACAAGTATTGGATGCACAAGATTGGTTAGAAACCCTAATTGGACAAGAATAAGCCTAGGGAGGTCTAAAATGACCTAAATGTTCATCCAATTACACAAACACAACTATTCGATGCACAAGATTGGTTAGAAACCCTAATTGGACAAGAATAAGCCTAGGGAAGTCGAAAATGACTTAAATGTTCATCCATTGATACAAACACAAGTATTGGATGCACAAGATTGGTTAGAAACCCTAATTGGACAAGAATAAGCCTAGGGTGGTCGAAAATGACCTAAATGTTCATCCAATGATACAAACACAAGTATTGGATGCACAAGATTTGGTTAGAAACCCTAATTGGACAAGAATAAGCCTAGGGAGGTCGAAAAGTACCTAAAAGTTCATCCAATGATACAAACAAAACTATTGGAGGCACAAGATTTGTTAGAAACCCTAATTGGAAAAGAATAAGCCTAGGGAGGTCGAAAATGACCTAAATGTTCATCTAATTACACAAACACACCAATTGGACGCACAAGATTTGTTAGAAACCCTAATTGGACAAGAATAAGCCTAGGGAGGACGAAAATTACCTAATTGTTCATCCAATTACACAAACACACCTATTGGATGCACAAGATTTGTTAGAAACCCTAATTGGACAAGAATAAGCCTAGGGACGACGAAAATGACCTAATTGTTCATCCAATGACACAAACACACCTATTGGATGCACAAGATTGGTTAGAAACCCTAATTGGACAAGAATATGCCTAGAGAGGTCGAAAATGACTTAAATGTTCTTCCAATGATACAAATACAAGTATTGGATGCACAAGATTGGTTAGAAACCCAAATTGGACAAGAATAAGCCTAGGGAGGTCTAAAATGACCTAAATGTTCATCCAATTACACAAACACAACTATTGGATGCACAAGATTGGTTAGAAACCCTAATTGGACAAGAATAAGCCTAGGGAGGTCGAAAATTACCTAAATGTTCATCCAATGATACAAACACAAGTATTGGATGCACAAGATTGGTTAGAAACCCTAATTGGACAAGAGTAAGCCTAGGGAGGTCGAAAAGTACCTAAAAGTTCATCCAATGACACAAACACAACTATTGGATGCACAAGATTTCTTAGAAACCCTAATTGGAAAAGAATAAGCCTAGGGAGGTCGAAAATGACCTAAATGTTCATCTAATTACACTAACACACCATTTGGACGCACAAGATTTGTTAGAAACCCTAATTGGACAAGAATAAGCCTAGGGAGGACAAAAATGATCTAGTTGTTCATCCAATGACACAAAGACACCTATTGGATGCACAAGATTGGTTAGAAACCCTAATTGGACGAGAATAAGCCTAGGGAGGTCGAAAATGACCTAAATGGTCATCCAATGACACAAACACAAGTATTGGATGCACAAGATTGGTTAGAAACCCTAATTGGACAAGAATAAGCCTAGGGAGGTCTAAAATGACCTAAATGTTCATCCAATTACACAAACACAACTATTCGATGCACAAGATTGGTTAGAAACCCTAATTGGACAAGAATAAGCCTAGGGAAGTCGAAAATGACTTAAATGTTCATCCATTGATACAAACACAAGTATTGGATGCACAAGATTGGTTAGAAACCCTAATTGGACAAGAATAAGCCTAGGGTGGTCGAAAATGACCTAAATGTTCATCCAATGATACAAACACAAGTATTGGATGCACAAGATTTGGTTAGAAACCCTAATTGGACAAGAATAAGCCTAGGGAGGTCGAAAAGTACCTAAAAGTTCATCCAATGATACAAACAAAACTATTGGATGCACAAGATTTGTTAGAAACCCTAATTGGACAAGAATAAGCCTAGGGAAGTCTAAAATGACCTAAATGTTGATCCAATTACACAAACACAACTATTGGATGCACAAGATTGGTTAGAAACCCTAATTGGACGAGAATAAGCCTAGGGAGGTCGAAAATGACCTAAATGTTCATCTAATTACACAAACACACCAATTGGACGCACAAGATTTGTTACAAACCCTAATTGGACAAGAATAAGCCTAGGGAGGACGAAAATTACCTAATTGTTCATCCAATGACACAAACACACCTATTGGATGCACAAGATTTGTTAGAAACCCTAATTGGACAAGAATAAGCCTAGGGAGGTTGAAAAGTACCTAAAAGTTCATCCAATGACACAAACACAATTATTGGATGCACAAGATTTGTTAGAAACCCTAATTGGAAAAGAATAAGCCTAGGGAGGACGAAAATGACCTAATTGTTCATCCAATGACACAAACACACCTATTGGATGCACAAGATTGGATAGATACCCTAATTGGAAAAGAATAAGCCTAGGGAGGTCGAAAATGACCTAAATGTTCATCTAATTACACAAACACACCAATTGGACGCACAAGATTTGTTAGAAACCCTAATTGGACAAGAATAAGCCTAGGGAGGACGAAAATTACCTAATTGTTCATCCAATTACACAAACACACCTATTGGATACTCAAGATTTGTTAGAAACCCTAATTGGACAAGAATAAGCCTAGGGACGACGAAAATGACCTAATTGTTCATCCAATGACACAAACACACCTATTGGATGCACAAGATTGGTTAGAAACCCTAATTGGACAAGAATATGCCTAGAGAGGTCGAAAATGACTTAAATGTTCTTCCAATGATACAAATACAAGTATTGGATGCACAAGATTGGTTAGAAACCCTAATTGGACAAGAATAAGCCTAGGGAGGTCTAAAATGACCTAAATGTTCATCCAATTACACAAACACAACTATTGGATGCACAAGATTGGTTAGAAACCCTAATTGGCCAAGAATAAGCCTAGGGAGGTCGAAAATTACCTAAATGTTTATCCAATGATACAAACACAAGTATTGGATGCACAAGATTGGTTAGAAACCCTAATTGGACAAGAGTAAGCCTAGGCAGGTCCAAAAGTACCTAAAAGTTCATCCAATGACACAAACACAACTATTGGATGCACAAGATTTGTTAGAAACCCTAATTGGAAAAGAATAAGCCTAGGGAGGTCGAAAATGACCTAAATGTTCATCCAAAGACACAAACACACCATTTGGACGCACAAGATTTGTTAGAAACCCTAATTGGACAAGAATAAGCCTAGGGACGACGAAAATGATCTAGTTGTTCATCCAATGACACAAAGACACCTATTGGATGCACAAGATTGGTTAGAAACCCTAATTGGACGAGAATAAGCCTAGGGAGGTCGAAAATGACCTAAATGGTCATCCAATGACACAAACACAAGTATTGGATGCACAAGATTGGTTAGAAACCCTAATTGGACAAGAATAAGCCTAGGGAGGTCTAAAATGACCTAAATGTTCATCCAATTACACAAACACAACTATTCGATGCACAAGATTGGTTAGAAACCCTAATTGGACAAGAATAAGCCTAGGGAAGTCGAAAATGACTTAAATGTTCATCCATTGATACAAACACAAGTATTGGATGCACAAGATTGGTTAGAAACCCTAATTGGACAAGAATAAGCCTAGGGTGGTCGAAAATGACCTAAATGTTCATCCAATGATACAAACACAAGTATTGGATGCACAAGATTTGGTTAGAAACCCTAATTGGACAAGAATAAGCCTAGGGAGGTCGAAAAGTACCTAAAAGTTCATCCAATGATACAAACAAAACTATTGGATGCACAAGATTTGTTAGAAACCCTAATTGGACAAGAATAAGCCTAGGGAAGTCTAAAATGACCTAAATGTTGATCCAATTACACAAACACAACTATTGGATGCACAAGATTGGTTAGAAAACCCTAATTGGACGAGAATAAGCCTAGGGAGGTCGAAAATGACCTAAATGTTCATCTAATTACACAAACACACCAATTGGACGCACAAGATTTGTTACAAACCCTAATTGGACAAGAATAAGCCTAGGGAGGACGAAAATTACCTAATTGTTCATCCAATGACACAAACACACCTATTGGATGCACAAGATTTGTTAGAAACCCTAATTGGACAAGAATAAGCCTAGGGAGGTTGAAAAGTACCTAAAAGTTCATCCAATGACACAAACACAATTATTGGATGCACAAGATTTGTTAGAAACCCTAATTGGAAAAGAATAAGCCTTGGGAGGACGAAAATGACCTAATTGTTCATCCAATGACACAAACACACCTATTGGATGCACAAGATTGGTTAGAAACCCTAATTGGAAAAGAATAAGCCTAGGGAGGTCGAAAATGACCTAAATGTTCATCTAATTACACAAACACACCAATTGGACGCACAAGATTTGTTACAAACCCTAATTGGACAAGAATAAGCCTAGGGAGGACGAAAATTACCTAATTGTTCATCCAATGACACAAACACACCTATTGGATGCACAAGATTTGTTAGAAACCCTAATTGGACAAGAATAAGCCTAGGGAGGTCGAAAAGTACCTAAAAGTTCATCCAATGACACAAACACAACTATTGGATGCACAAGATTGGTTAGAAACCCTAATTGGACAAGAATAAGCCTAGGGAGGACGAAAATGACCTAAAAGTTCATCCAATGACACAAACACACCTATTGGATGCACAAGATTGGTTAGAAACCCTAATTGGACGAGAATAAGCCTAGGGAGGTCTAAAATGACCTAAATGTTCATCCAACGACACAAACACAAGTATTGGATGCACAAGATTGGTTAGAAACCCTAATTGGACAAGAATAAGCCTAGGGAGGTCTAAAATGACCTAAGTTTTCATCCAATTACACAAACACAACTATTGGATGCACAACATTGGTTAGAAACCCTAATTTAAAAAGAATAAGCCTAGGGAAGTCGAAAATGACCTAAATGATCATCCAATGACACAAATACAAGTATTGGACGCACAAGATTTGTTAGAAACCCTAATTGGACAAGAATAAGCCTAGGGAGGACGAAAATGACCTAAAAGTTCATCCAATGACACAAACACACCTATTGGATGCACAAGATTGGTTAGAAACCCTAATTGGACGAGAATAAGCCTAGGGAGGTCTAAAATGACGTAAATGTTCATCCAATTGCACAAACACAAGTATTGGATGCACAAGATTGGTTAGAAACCCTAATTGGACAAGAATAAGCCTAGGGAGGTCTAAAATGACCTAAATGTTCATCCAATTACACAAACACAACTATTGGATGCACAAGATTGGTTAGAAACCCTAATTGGACAAGAATAAGCCTAGGGAGGTCAAAAATGACCTAAAAGTTCATCCAATGACACAGACACACCTATTGGATGCACAAGATTGGTTAGACACCTTTATTTGGACAAGAATAAGCCTAGCATGTCGAAAAGTACCTAAAAATCATCCAATGATACAAACACACCTATTGGATGCACTAGATTGGCTAGAAACCCAAATTGCACAAGAATAAGACTAGGGAGGTCGAAAATGACCTAAATGTTCATCCAACGACACAAACACAAGTATTGGATGCACAAGATTGGTTAGAAACCTTAATTGGAAAAAAATAAGCCTAGGGAGGTCGAAAAGTACCTAAAAATCATCCAATGACACAAACACAACTATTGGATGCACTAGATTGGCTAGAAACCCTAATTGGACAAGAATAAGACTAGCGTGGTCGAAAATGACCTAAATGTTCATCCAACGACACAAACACAAGTATTGGATGCACAAGATTGGTTAGAAACCCTAATTGGACAAGAATAAGCCTAGAGAGGTCGGAAAGTACCTAAAAGTTCATCCAATGACACAAACACAACTATTGGATGCATAAGATTTGTTAGAAACGCTAATTGGACATGAATAAGCCTAGGGAGGACGAAAATGACCTAATTGTTCATCCAATGACACAAACACACCTATTGGATGCACAAGATTAGTTAGAAACCCTAATTCGACGAGAATAAGCCTAGGGAGGTGGAAAATGACCTAAATGTTCATCCAATGACACAAACACAAGTATTGGATGCACAAGATTGGTTAGAAACCCTAATTGGACAAGAATAAGCCTAGGGAGGTCGAAAATGACCTAAATGTTCATCCAAGGACACAAACACAAGTGTTGGATGCACAAGATTGGTTAGAAACCCTAATTGGGCAAGAATAAGCCTAGGGAGGTCTAAAATGACCTAAATGTTCATCCGGCGACACAAACACAAGTATTGGATGCACAAGATTGGTTAGAAACCCTAATTGGACAAGAATAAGCCTAAGGAGGTCGGAAAGTACCTAAAAGTTCATCCAATGACACAAACACAACTATTGGATGCATAAGATTTGTTAGAAACCCTAATTGGACATGAATAAGCCTAGGGAGGACGAAAATGACCTAATTGTTCATCCAATGACACAAACACACCTATTGGATGCACAAGATTAGTTAGAAACCCTAATTCGACGAGAATAAGCCTAGGGAGGTGGAAAATGACCTAAATGTTCATCCAACGACACAAACACAAGTATTGGATGCACAAGATTGGTTAGAAACCCTGATTGGACTAGAATAATCCTAGGGAGGTCGAAAATCACCTAAATGTTCATCCAAGGACACAAACACAAGTGTTGGATGCACAAGATTGCTTAGAAACCCTAATTGGACAAGAATAAGCCTAGGGAGGTCTAAAATGACCTAAATGTTCATCCAACGACACAAACACAAGTATTGGATGCACAAGATTGGTTAGAAACCCTAATTGGACAAGAATAAGCCTAGGGAGGTCTAAAATGACCTAAGTTTTCATCCAATTACACAAACACAACTATTGGATGCACAAGATTGGTTAGAAACCCTAATTTGAAAAGAATAAGCCTAGTGAAGTCGAAAATGACCTAAATGTTCATCCAATGACACAAATACAAGTATTGGACGCACAAGATTTGTTAGAAACCCTAATTGGACAAGAATAAGACTAGGGAGGACGAAAATGACCTAAAAGTTCATCCAATGACACAAACACACCTATTGGATGCACAAGATTGGTTAGAAACCCTAATTGGACGAGAATAAGCCTAGGGAGGTCTAAAATGACGTAAATGTTCATCCAATTGCACAAACACAAGTATTGGATGCACAAGATTGGTTAGAAACCCTAATTGGACAAGAATAAGCCTATGGAGGTCGAAAATGACCTAAATGTTCATCCAATGACACAAACACAAGTATTGGATGCACAAGATTGGTTAGAAACCCTAATTGGACAAGAATAAGCCTAGGGAGGTCTAAAATGACCTAAATGTTCATCCAATTACACAAACACAACTATTGGATGCACAAGATTGGTTAGAAACCCTAATTGGACAAGAATAAGCCTAGGGAAGTCGAAAATGACCTAAATGTTCATCCAATGTCACAAACACAAGTATTGGATGCACTAGATTGGCTAGATACCCTAATTGGACAAGAATAAGCCTAGCGAGGTCGAAAATGAACTAAATGTTCATCCAATGAAACAAACACAAGTATTGGATGCACAAGATTGGTTAGAAACCCTAATTGGACAAGAATAAGCCTATGGAGGTCGAAAATGACCTAAATGTTCATCCAATGACACAAACACAAGTATTGGATGCACAAGATTGGTTAGAAACCCTAATTGGACAAGAATAAGCCTAGGGAGGTCTAAAATGACCTAAATGTTCATCCAACTACACAAACACAAGTATTGGATGCACAAGATTGGTTAGAAACCCTAATTGGACAAGAATAAGCCTAGGGAAGTCGAAAATGACCTAAATGTTCATCCAATGATACAAACACAAGTATTGGATGCACAAGATTGGTTAGAAACCCTAATTGGACAAGAATAAGCCTAGGGAAGTCGAAAATGACCTAAATGTTCATCCAATGACACAAACACAAGTATTGGATGCACAAGATTGGTTAGAAACCCTAATTGGACAAGAATAAGCCTAGGGAGGTCGAAAATGACCTAAATGTTCATCCAATTACACAAACACAACTATTGGATGCACAAGATTGGTTAGAAACCCTAATTGGCCAAGAATAAGCCTAGGGAGGTCTAAAATGACCTAAATGTTCATCCAATTACACAAACACAACTATTGGATGCACAAGATTGGTTAGAAACCCTAATTGGACAAGAATAAGCCTAGGGAGGTCGAAAATGACCTAAATGTTCATCTAATTACACAAACACACCAATTGGACGCACAAGATTTGTTAGAAACCCTAATTGGACAAGAATAAGCCTAGGGAGGACGAAAATGACCTAATTGTTCATCCAATGACACAAACACACCTATTGGATGCACAAGATTGGTTAGAAACCCTAATTGGACAAGAATAAGCCTAGGGAAGTCGAAAATGACCTAAATGTTCATCCAATGATACAAACACAAGTATTGGATGCACAAGATTGGTTAGAAACCCTAATTGGACAAGAATAAGCCTAAGGAGGTCGAAAATGACCTAAATGTTCATCCAATGACACAAACACAAGTATTGGATGCACAAGATTGGTTAGAAACCCTAATTGGACAAGAATAAGCCTAGGGAGGTCTAAAATGACCTAAATGTTCATCCAATTACACAAACACAACTATTGGATGCACAAGATTGGTTAGAAACCCTAATTGGACAAGAATAAGCCTAGGGAGGTCGAAAATGACTTAAATAATCATCCAATGAGACAAACACACCTATTGGATGCACAAGATTGGTTAGAAACCCTAATTGGACAAGAATAAGCCTAGGGAGGTCGAAAATGACCTAAATATTCATCTAATTAAACAAACACACCAATTGGACGCACAAGATTTGTTAGAAACCGTAATTGGACAAGAATAAGCCTAGGGAGGTCGAAAATGACCTAAATGTTCATCCAATTACACAAACACAACTATTGGATGCACAAGATTGGTTAGAAACCCTAATTGGACAAGAATAAGCCTAGGGAGGTCGAAAATGACTTAAATGTTCATCCAATGATATAAATACAAGTATTGGATGCACAAGATTGGTTAGAAACCCTAATTGAACAAGAATAAGCTTAGGGAGGTCTAAAATGACCTAAATGTTCATCCAATTACACAAACACAACTATTGGATGCACAAGATTGGTTAGAAACCCTAATTGGACAAGAATAAGCCTAGGGAAGTCGAAAATGACCTAAATGTTCATCCAATGATACAAACACAAGTATTGGATGCACAAGATTGGTTAGAAACCCTAATTGGACAAGAATAAGCCTAGGGAGGTCGAAAATGACCTTAATGTTCATCCAATGACACAAACACAAGTATTGGATGCACAAGATTGGTTAGAAACCCTAATTGGACAAGAATAAGCCTAGGGAGGTCTAAAATGACCTAAATGTTCATCCAATTACACAAACACAACTATTGGATGCACAAGATTGGTTAGAAACCCTAATTGGACAAGAATAAGCCTAGGGAAGTCGAAAATGACCTAAATGTTCATCCAATGATACAAACACAAGTATTGGATGCACAAGATTGGTTAGAATCCCTAATTGGACAAGAATAAGCCTGGGGAGATCTAAAATGACCTAAATGTTCATCCAATTACACAAACACAACTATTGGATGCACAAGATTGGTTAGAAACCCTAATTGGACAAGAATAAGCCTAGGGAGGTCGAAAATGACCTAAATGTTCATCCAATGACACAAACACAACTATTGGATGCACAAGATTGGTTAGAAACCCTAATTGGACAAGAATAAGCCTAGGGAGGTCTAAAATGACCTAAATGTTCATCCAATTACACAAACACAACTATTGGATGCACAAGATTGGTTAGAAACCCTAATTGGCCAAGAATAAGCCTAGGGAGGTCGAAAATTACCTAAATGTTTATCCAATGATACAAACACAAGTATTGGATGCACAAGATTGGTTAGAAACCCTAATTGGACAAGAGTAAGCCTAGGGAGGTCCAAAAGTACCTAAAAGTTCATCCAATGACACAAACACAACTATTGGATGCACAAGATTTGTTAGAAACCCTAATTGGAAAAGAATAAGCCTAGGGAGGTCGAAAATGACCTAAATGTTCATCCAAAGACACAAACACACCATTTGGACGCACAAGATTTGTTAGAAACCCTAATTGGACAAGAATAAGCCTAGGGACGACGAAAATGATCTAGTTGTTCATCCAATGACACAAAGACACCTATTGGATGCACAAGATTTGGTTAGAAACCCTAATTGGACAAGAATAAGCCTAGGGAGGTCGAAAAGTACCTAAAAGTTCATCCAATGATACAAACAAAACTATTCGATGCACAAGATTTGTTAGAAACCCTAATTGGAAGAGAATAAGCCTAGGGAGGTCGAAAATGACCTAAATGTTCATCTAATTACACAAACACACCAATTGGACGCACAAGATTTGTTAGAAACCCTAATTGGACAAGAATAAGCCTAGGGAGGACGAAAATTACCTAATTGTTCATCCAATGACACAAACACACCTATTGGATGCACAAGATTTGTTAGAAACCCTAATTGGACAAGAATAAGCCTAGGGAGGTTGAAAAGTACCTAAAAGTTCATCCAATGACACAAACACAATTATTGATTGCACAAGATTTGTTAGAAACCCTAATTGAAAAAGAATAAGCCTAGGGAGGACGAAAATGACCTAATTGTTCATCCAATGACACAAACACACCTATTGGATGCACAAGATTGGTTAGAAACCCTAATTGGAAAAGAATAAGCCTAGGGAGGTCGAAAATGACCTAAATGTTCATCTAATTACACAAACACACCAATTGGACGCACAAGATTTGTTAGAAACCCTAATTGGACAAGAATAAGCCTAGGGAGGACGAAAATTACCTAATTGTTCATCCAATTACACAAACACACCTATTGGATGCACAAGATTTGTTAGAAACCCTAATTGGACAAGAATAAGCCTAGGGACGACGAAAATGACCTAATTGTTCATCCAATGACACAAACACACCTATTGGATGCACAAGATTGGTTAGAAACCCTAATTGGACAAGAATATGCCTAGAGAGGTCGAAAATGACTTAAATGTTCTTCCAATGATACAAATACAAGTATTGGATGCACAAGATTGGTTAGAAACCCAAATTGGACAAGAATAAGCCTAGGGAGGTCTAAAATGACCTAAATGTTCATCCAATTACACAAACACAACTATTGGATGCACAAGATTGGTTAGAAACCCTAATTGGACAAGAATAAGCCTAGGGAAGTCGAAAATGACCTAAATGTTCATCCAATGATACAAATACAAGTATTGGATGCACAAGATTGGTTAGAAACCCTAATTGGACAAGAATAAGCCTAGGGAGGTCTAAAATGACCTAAATGTTCATCCAATTACACAAACACAACTATTGGATGCACAAGATTGGTTAGAAACCCTAATTGGACATGAATAAGCCTAGGGAGGTCGAAAATGACCTAAATGTTCATCCAATGATACAAACACAAGTATTGGATGCACAAGATTGGTTAGAAACCCTAATTGGACAAGAATAAGCCTAGGGAGGTCGAAAATGACCTAAATGTTCATCTAATTACACAAACACACCAATTGGACGCACAAGATTTGTTAGAAACCCTAATTGGACAAGAATAAGCCTAGGGAGGACAAAAATGACCTAATTGTTCATCCAATGACACAAACACACCTATTGGATGCACAAGATTGGTTAGAAACCCTAATTGAACGAGAATAAGCCTAGGGAGGTCAAAAATGACCTAAATGTTCATCCAATGACACAAACACAAGTATTGGATGCACAAGATTGGTTAGAAACCCTAATTGGACAAGAATAAGCCTAGGGAGGTCTAAAATGACCTAAATGTTCATCCAATGACACAAACACAAGTATTGGATGCACAAGATTGGTTAGAAACCCTAATTGGACAAGAATAAGCCTAGGGAGGTCGAAAATGACCTAAATGTTCATCCAATGATACAAACACAAGTATTGGATGCACAAGATTGGTTAGAAACCCTAATTGGACAAGAGTAAGCCTAGGGAGGTCGAAAAGTACCTAAAAGTTCATCCAATGACACAAACACAACTATTGGATGCACAAGATTTGTTAGAAACCCTAATTGGAAAAGAATAAGCCTAGGGAGGTCGAAAATGACCTAAATGTTCATCCAAAGACACAAACACACCATTTGGACGCACAAGATTTGTTAGAAACCCTAATTGGACAAGAATAAGCCTAGGGACGACGAAAATGATCTAGTTGTTCATCCAATGACACAAAGACACCTATTGGATGCACAAGATTGGTCAGAAACCCTAATTGGACGAGAATAAGCCTAGGGGTGTCGAAAATGACCTAAATGGTCATCCAATGACACAAACACAAGTATTGGATGCACAAGATGTGTTAGAAACCCTAATTGGACAAGAATAAGCCTAGGGAGGTCTAAAATGACCTAAATGTTCATCCAATTACACAAACACAACTATTCGATGCACAAGATTGGTTAGAAACCCTAATTGGACAAGAATAAGCCTAGGGAAGTCGAAAATGACTTAAATGTTCATCCATTGATACAAACACAAGTATTGGATGCACAAGATTGGTTAGAAACCCTAATTGGACAAGAATAAGCCTAGGGTGGTCGAAAATGACCTAAATGTTCATCCAATGATACAAACACAAGTATTGGATGCACAAGATTTGGTTAGAAACCCTAATTGGACAAGAATAAGCCTAGGGAGGTCGAAAAGTACCTAAAAGTTCATCCAATTACACAAACACAACTATTGGATGCAAAAGATTTGTTAGAAACCCTAATTGGAAAAGAATAAGCCTAGCGAGGTCGAAAATGACCTAAATGTTCATCTAATTACACAAACACCCCGATTGGACGCACAAGATTTGTTAGAAACCCTAATTGGACAAGAATAAGCCTAGGGAGGACGAAAATGACCAAATTATTCATCCAATGACACAAACACACCTATTGGATGCACAAGATTGATTAGAAACCCTAATTGGAAAAGAATAAGCCTAGGGAGGTCGAAAATGACCTAAATGTTCATCTAATTACACAAACACACCAATTGGACGCACAAGATTTGTTAGAAACCCTAATTGGACAAGAATAAGCCTAGGGAGGACGAAAATTACCTAATTATTAATCCAATGACACAAACACACCTATTGGATGCACAAGATTGGTTAGAAATCCTAATTGGACGAGAATAAGCCTAGGGAGGTCTAAAATGACCTAAATGTTCATCCAATGACACAGACACACCTATTGGATGCACAAGATTTGTTAGAAACCCTAATTGGACAAGAATAAGCCTAGGGAGAACGAAAATGACCTAATTGTTCATCCAATGACAGAAACACACCTATTGGATGCACAAGATTTGTTAGAAACACTAATTGGAGAAGAGTAAGCCTAGGGAGGACGAAAATGACCTAATTGTTTATCCAATGACACGGACACACCTATTGGATGCACAAAATTGGTTAGAAACCCTAATTGGACAAGAATAAGCCTAGGGAGGTCGAAAATGACCTAAATGTTCATCCAATGATACAAACACAAGTATTGGATGCACAAGATTGGTTAGAAACCCTAATTGGACGAGAATAAGCCTAGGGACGTCGAAAAGTACCTAAAAGTTTATCCAATGACACAAACACAACCATTGGATGCACAAGATTTGTTAGAAACACTAATTGGACAAGAATAAGCTTAGGGAGGACGAAAATGACCTAATTGTTTATCCAATGACACGAATACACCTATTGGATGCACAAAATTGGTTAGAAACCCTAATTGGACAAGAATAAGCCTAGGGAGGTCTAAAATGACCTAAATGTTCATCCAATGACACAAACACAAGTATTGGATGCACAAGATTGGTTAGAAACCCTAATTGGACAAGAATAAGCCTAGGGAGGTCGAAAATGACCTAAATGTTCATCCAATGACACAAACACAACTGTTGGATGCACAAGATTGGTTAGAAACCCTAATTGGACAAGAATAAGCCTACGGAGGTCTAAGATGACCTAAATGTTCATCCGATTACACAAACACAACTATTGGATGCACAAGATTGGTTAAAAACCCTAATTGGACAAGAATAAGCCTAGGGAGGTCGAAAAGTACCTAAAAGTTCATCCAATTACACAAACACAACTATTGGATGCACAAGATTTGTTAGAAACCCTAATTGGAAAAGAATAAGCCTAGCGAGGTCGAAAATGACCTAAATGTTCATCTAATTACACAAACACCCCGATTGGACGCACAAGATTTGTTAGAAACCCTAATTGGACAAGAATAAGCCTAGGGAGGACGAAAATGACCAAATTATTCATCCAATGACACAAACACACCTATTGGATGCACAAGATTGATTAGAAACCCTAATTGGAAAAGAATAAGCCTAGGGAGGTCGAAAATGACCTAAATGTTCATCTAATTACACAAACACACCAATTGGACGCACAAGATTTGTTAGAAACCCTAATTGGACAAGAATAAGCCTAGGGAGGACGAAAATTACCTAATTATTAATCCAATGACACAAACACACCTATTGGATGCACAAGATTGGTTAGAAATCCTAATTGGACGAGAATAAGCCTAGGGAGGTCTAAAATGACCTAAATGTTCATCCAATGACACAGACACACCTATTGGATGCACAAGATTTGTTAGAAACCCTAATTGGACAAGAATAAGCCTAGGGAGAACGAAAATGACCTAATTGTTCATCCAATGACAGAAACACACCTATTGGATGCACAAGATTTGTTAGAAACACTAATTGGAGAAGAGTAAGCCTAGGGAGGACGAAAATGACCTAATTGTTTATCCAATGACACGGACACACCTATTGGATGCACAAAATTGGTTAGAAACCCTAATTGGACAAGAATAAGCCTAGGGAGGTCGAAAATGACCTAAATGTTCATCCAATGATACAAACACAAGTATTGGATGCACAAGATTGGTTAGAAACCCTAATTGGACGAGAATAAGCCTAGGGACGTCGAAAAGTACCTAAAAGTTTATCCAATGACACAAACACAACCATTGGATGCACAAGATTTGTTAGAAACACTAATTGGACAAGAATAAGCTTAGGGAGGACGAAAATGACCTAATTGTTTATCCAATGACACGAATACACCTATTGGATGCACAAAATTGGTTAGAAACCCTAATTGGACAAGAATAAGCCTAGGGAGGTCTAAAATGACCTAAATGTTCATCCAATGACACAAACACAAGTATTGGATGCACAAGATTGGTTAGAAACCCTAATTGGACAAGAATAAGCCTAGGGAGGTCGAAAATGACCTAAATGTTCATCCAATGACACAAACACAACTGTTGGATGCACAAGATTGGTTAGAAACCCTAATTGGACAAGAATAAGCCTACGGAGGTCTAAGATGACCTAAATGTTCATCCGATTACACAAACACAACTATTGGATGCACAAGATTGGTTAAAAACCCTAATTGGACAAGAATAAGCCTAGGGAGGTCGAAAAGTACCTAAAAGTTCATCCAATTACACAAACACAACTATTGGATGCACAAGATTTGTTAGAAACCCTAATTGGAAAAGAATAAGCCTAGCGAGGTCGAAAATGACCTAAATGTTCATCTAATTACACAAACACCCCGATTGGACGCACAAGATTTGTTAGAAACCCTAATTGGACAAGAATAAGCCTAGGGAGGACGAAAATGACCAAATTATTCATCCAATGACACAAACACACCTATTGGATGCACAAGATTGATTAGAAACCCTAATTGGAAAAGAATAAGCCTAGGGAGGTCGAAAATGACCTAAATGTTCATCTAATTACACAAACACACCAATTGGATGCACAAGATTTGTTAGAAACCCTAATTGGACAAGAATAAGCCTAGGGAGGACGAAAATTACCTAATTATTAATCCAATGACACAAACACACCTATTGGATGCACAAGATTGGTTAGAAATCCTAATTGGACGAGAATAAGCCTAGGGAGGTCTAAAATGACCTAAATGTTCATCCAATGACACAGACACACCTATTGGATGCACAAGATTTGTTAGAAACCCTAATTGGACAAGAATAAGCCTAGGGAGAACGAAAATGACCTAATTGTTCATCCAATGACAGAAACACACCTATTGGATGCACAAGATTTGTTAGAAACACTAATTGGACAAGAGTAAGCCTAGGGAGGACGAAAATGACCTAATTGTTTATCCAATGACACGGACACACCTATTGGATGCACAAAATTGGTTAGAAACCCTAATTGGACAAGAATAAGCCTAGGGAGGTCGAAAATGACCTAAATGTTCATCCAATGATACAAACACAAGTATTGGATGCACAAGATTGGTTAGAAACCCTAATTGGACGAGAATAAGCCTAGGGACGTCGAAAAGTACCTAAAAGTTTATCCAATGACACAAACACAACCATTGGATGCACAAGATTTGTTAGAAACACTAATTGGACAAGAATAAGCTTAGGGAGGACGAAAATGACCTAATTGTTTATCCAATGACACGAATACACCTATTGGATGCACAAAATTGGTTAGAAACCTTAATTGGACAAGAATAAGCCTAGGGAGGTCTAAAATGACCTAAATGTTCATCCAATGACACAAACACAAGTATTGGATGCACAAGATTGGTTAGAAACCCTAATTGGACAAGAATAAGCCTAGGGAGGTCGAAAATGACCTAAATGTTCATCCAATGACACAAACACAACTATTGGATGCACAAGATTGGTTAGAAACCCTAATTGGACAAGAATAAGCCTAGGGAGGTCTAAAGTGACCTAAATGTTCATCCAGTTACACAAACACAAGTATTGGATGCACAAGATTGGTTAGAAACCCTAATTGGACAAGAGTAAGCCTAGGGATGTCGAAAAGTACCTAAAAATCATCCAATGACACAAACACACCTATTGGATGCACAAGATTGGTTAGAAACCCTAATTGGACAAGAGTAAGCCTAGGGATGTCGAAAAGTACCTAAAAATCATCCAACGACACAAACACAACTATTGGATGCATAAGATTTGTTAGAAACCCTAATTGGACATGAATAAGCCTAGGGAGGTCGAAAATGATCTAAATGTTCATCCAATTACACAAATACACCTATTGGATGCACAAGATTTGTTAAAAACCCTAATTGGACAAGAATAAGCCTTGGGAGGACGAAAATGACCTAAATGTTCATCCAACGACACAAACACAAGTATTGGATGCACAAGATTGGTTAGAAACCCTAATTGGACAAGAATAAACCTAGGGAGGTCGGAAAGAACATAAAAGTTCATCCAATGACACAATCACAACTATTGGATGCATAAGATTTGTTAGAAACCCTAATTGGACATGAATAAGCCTAGGGAGGTCGAAAATGATCTAAATGTTCATCTAATTACACAAATACACCTATTAGATGCACAAGATTTGTTAAAAACCCTAATTGGACAAGAATAAGCCTAGGCAGGACGAAAATGACCTAATTGTTCATCCAATGACACAAACACACCAATTCGATGCACAAGATTTGTTAGAAACACTAATTCGACAAGAATAAGCCTATGGAGGACGAAAATGACCTAATTGTTCATCCAATGACACAAACACACCTATTGGATGCGCAAGATTAGTTAGAAACCCTAATTCGACGAGAATAAGCCTAGGGAGGTGGAAAATCACTTAAATGTTCATCCAATGACACAAGATTGGTTAGAAACCCTAATTGGACTAGAATAAGCCTAGGGAGGTCGAAGATGACCTAAATGTTCGTCCAAGGACACAAACACAAGTGTTGGATGCACAAGATTGGTTAGAAACCCTAATTGGACAAGAATAAGCCTAGG
This sequence comes from Cicer judaicum, assembly GCA_037974835.1. Lineage (NCBI taxonomy): Eukaryota > Viridiplantae > Streptophyta > Magnoliopsida > Fabales > Fabaceae > Cicer > Cicer judaicum. Next base: position 325,931 of record JBBPBS010000543.1, on the reverse strand, counting down.
GAGGTCGAAAAGTACCTAAAAGTTTATCCAATGACACAAACACACCTATTGGATGCACAAGATTGGTTAGAAACCCTAATTGGACGAGAATAAGCCTAGGGGGGTCTAAAATGAAGTAAATGTTCATCCAATTGCACAAACACAAGTATTGGATGCACAAGATTGGTTAGAAACCCTAATTGGACAAGAATAAGCCTAGGGAGGTCTAAAATGACCTAAATGTTCATCCAATTACACAAACACAACTATTGGATGCACAAGATTGGTTAGAAACATTAATTGGACAAGAATAAGCCTAGGGAGGTCGAAAATGACCTAAAAGTTCATCCAATGACACAGACACACCTATTGGATGCACAAGATTGGTTAGACACCTTAATTGGACAAGAATAAGCCTAGGGATGTCGAAAAGTACCTAAAAATCATCCAATGATACAAACACACCTATTGGATGCACTAGATTGGCTAGAAACCCAAATTGCACAAGAATAAGACTAGGGAGGTCGAAAATGACCTAAATGTTCATCCAACGACACAAACACAAGTATTGGATGCACAAGATTGGTTAGAAACCTTAATTGGAAAAAAATAAGCCTAGGGAGGTCGAAAAGTACCTAAAAATCATCCAATGACACAAACACAACTATTGGATGCACTAGATTGGCTAGAAACCCTAATTGGACAAGAATAAGACTAGCGTGGTCGAAAATGACCTAAATGTTCATCCAACGACACAAACACAAGTATTGGATGCACAAGATTGGTTAGAAACCCTAATTGAACAAGAATAAGCCTAGGGAGGTCGGAAAGTACCTAAAAGTTCATCCAATGACACAAACACAACTATTGGATGCACAAGATTAGTTAGAAACCCTAATTCGACGAGAATAAGCCTAGGGAGGTGGAAAATGACCTAAATGTTCATCCAACGACACAAACACAAGTATTGGATGCACAAGATTGGTTAGAAACCCTAATTAGTTAGAAACCCTAATTGGACATGAATAAGCCTAGGGAGGACGAAAATGACCTAATTGTTCATCCAATGACACAAACGCACCTATTGGATGCACAAGATTAGTTAGAAACCCTAATTCGACGAGAATAAGCCTAGGGAGGACGAAAATGACCTAATTGTTCATCCAATGACACAAACACACCTATTGGATGCACAAGATTAGTTAGAAACCCTAATTCGACGAGAATAAGCCTAGGGAGGTCGAAAATGACCTAAATGTTCATCCAAGGACACAAACACAAGTGTTGGATGCACAAGATTGGTTAGAAACCCTAATTGGACAAGAAAAAGCCTAGGGAGGTCTAAAATGACCTAAATGTTCATCCAACGACACAAACACAAGTATTGGATGCACAAGATTGGTTAGAAACCCTAATTGGACAAGAATAAGCCTAGGGAGGTCTAAAATGACCTAAGTTTTCATCCAATTACACAAACACAACTATTGGATGCACAACATTGGTTAGAAACCCTAATTTAAAAAGAATAAGCCTAGGGAAGTCGAAAATGACCTAAATGATCATCCAATGACACAAATACAAGTATTGGACGCACAAGATTTGTTAGAAACCCTAATTGGACAAGAATAAGCCTAGGGAGGACGAAAATGACCTAAAAGTTCATCCAATGACACAAACACACCTATTGGATGCACAAGATTGGTTAGAAACCCTAATTGGACGAGAATAAGCCTAGGGAGGTCTAAAATGACGTAAATGTTCATCCAATTGCACAAACACAAGTATTGGATGCACAAGATTGGTTAGAAACTCTAATTGGACAAGAATAAGCCTATGGAGGTCGAAAATGACCTAAATGTTCATCCAATGACACAAACACAAGTATTGGATGCACAAGATTGGTTAGAAACCCTAATTGGACAAGAATAAGCCTAGGGAGGTCTAAAATGACCTAAATGTTCATCCAATTACACAAACACAACTATTGGATGCACAAGATTGGTTAGAAACCCTAATTGGACAAGAATAAGCCTAGGGAGGTCGAAAAGTACCTAAAAGTTCATCCAATGACACAAACACAACCATTGGATGCACAGGAATTGTTAGAAACCCTAATTGCAAAAGAATAAGCCTAGGGAGGTCGAAAATGACCTAAATGTTCATCTAATCACACAAACACACCAATTGGACGCACAAGATTTGTTAGAAACCCTAATTGGACAAGAATAAACCTAGGGAGGACGAAAATGACCTAATTGTTCATCCAATGACACAAACACACCTATTGGATGCACAAGATTGGTTAGAAACCCTAATTGGACGAGAATAAGCCTAGGGAGGTCTATAATGACCTAAATGTTCATCCAATGACACAAACACAACTATTGGATGCATAAGATTGGTTAGAAACCGTAATTGGACAAGAATAAGCCTAGGGAGGTCGAAAATGACCTAAAAGTTCATCCAATGACACAAACACAACTATTGGATGCATAAGATTTGTTAGAAACCCTAATTGGACATGAATAAGCCTAGGGAGGACGAAAATGACCTAATTGTTCATCCAATGACACAAACACACCTATTGGATGCACAAGATTAGTTAGAAACCCTAATTCGACGAGAATAAGCCTAGGGAGGTGGAAAATGACCTAAATGTTCATCCAATGACACAAACACAAGTATTGGATGCACAAGATTGGTTAGAAACCCTAATTGGACTAGAATAAGCCTAGGGAGGTCGAAAATGACCTAAATGTTAATCCAAGGACACAAACACAAGTGTTGGATGCACAAGATTGGTTAGAAACCCTAATTGGACAAGAATAAGCCTAGAGAGGTCGGAAAGTACCTAAAAGTTCATCCAATGACACAAACACAACTATTGGATGCATAAGATTTGTTAGAAACGCTAATTGGACATGAATAAGCCTAGGGAGGACGAAAATGACCTAATTGTTCATCCAATGACACAAACACACCTATTGGATGCACAAGATTAGTTAGAAACCCTAATTCGACGAGAATAAGCCTAGGGAGGTGGAAAATGACCTAAATGTTCATCCAATGACACAAACACAAGTATTGGATGCACAAGATTGGTTAGAAACCCTAATTGGACTAGAATAAGCCTAGGGAGGTCGAAAATGACCTAAATGTTAATCCAAGGACACAAACACAAGTGTTGGATGCACAAGATTGGTTAGAAACCCTAATTGGACAACAATAAGCCTAGGGAGGTCTAAAATGACCTACATGTTCATCCAACGACACAAACACAAGTATTGGATGCACAAGATTGGTTAGAAACCCTAATTGGACAAGAATAAGCCTAGGGAGGTCTAAAATGACCTAAGTTTTCATCCAATTACACAAACACAACTATTGGATGCACAAGATTGGTTAGAAACCCTAATTGGACAAGAATAAGCCTAGGGAAGTCGAAAATGACCTAAATGTTCATCCAATGACACAAACACAAGTATTGGATGCACAAGATTGGTTAGAAACCCTAATTGGACAAGAATAAGCCTAGGGAGGTCGAAAATGACCTAAATGTTCATCTAATTAAACAAACACACCAATTGGACGCACAAGATTTGTTAGAAACCGTAATTGGACAAAAATAAGCCTAGGGAGGACGAAAATGACCTAAATGTTCATCCAATTACACAAACACAAGTATTGGATGCACAAGATTGGTTAGAAACCCTAATTGGACAAGAATAAGCCTAGGGAAGTCGAAAATGACCTAAATGTTCATCCAATGATACAAACACAAGTATTGGATGCACAAGATTGGTTAGAAACCCTAATTGGACTAGAATAAGCCTAGGGAGGTCGAAAATGACCTAAATGTTAATCCAAGGACACAAACACAAGTGTTGGATGCACAAGATTGGTTAGAAACCCTAATTGGACAAGAATAAGCCTAGGGAGGTCGAAAATGACCTAAATGTTCATCCAACGACACAAACACAAGTATTGGATGCACAAGATTGGTTAGAAACCCTAATTGGACAAGAATAAGCCTAGGGAGGTCTAAAATGACCTAAGTTTTCATCCAATTACACAAACACAACTATTGGATGCACAAGATTGGTTAGAAACCCTAATTTGAAAAGAATAAGCCTAGTGAAGTCGAAAATGACCTAAATGTTCATCCAATGACACAAATACAAGTATTGGACGCACAAGATTTGTTAGAAACCCTAATTGGACAAGAATAAGACTAGGGAGGACGAAAATGACCTAAAAGTTCATCCAATGACACAAACACACCTATTGGATGCACAAGATTGGTTAGAAACCCTAATTGGACGAGAATAAGCCTAGGGAGGTCTAAAATGACGTAAATGTTCATCCAACGACACAAACACAAGTATTGGATGCACAAGATTGGTTAGAAACCCTAATTGGACAAGAATAAGCCTAGGGAGGTCTAAAATGACCTAAGTTTTCATCCAATTACACAAACACAACTATTGGATGCACAAGATTGGTTAGAAACCCTAATTTGAAAAGAATAAGCCTAGTGAAGTCGAAAATGACCTAAATGTTCATCCAATGACACAAATACAAGTATTGGACGCACAAGATTTGTTAGAAACCCTAATTGGACAAGAATAAGACTAGGGAGGACGAAAATGACCTAAAAGTTCATCCAATGACACAAACACACCTATTGGATGCACAAGATTGGTTAGAAACCCTAATTGGACGAGAATAAGCCTAGGGAGGTCTAAAATGACGTAAATGTTCATCCAATTGCACAAACACAAGTATTGGATGCACAAGATTGGTTAGAAACCCTAATTGGACAAGAATAAGCCTAGGGAGGTCTAAAATGACCTAAGTGTTCATCCAATTACACAAACACAACTATTGGATGCACAAGATTGGTTAGAAACCCTAATTGGACTAGAATAAGCCTAGGGAGGTCGAAAATGACCTAAATGTTCATCCAATGATACAAACACAAGTATTGGATGCACAAGATTGGTTAGAAACCCTAATTGGACAAGAATAAGCCTAGGGAGGTCGAAAAGTACCTAAAAGTTCATTCAATGACACAAACACACCTATTGGATGCACAAGATTGGTTAGAAACCCTAATTGGACGAGAATAAGCCTAGGGAGGTCTAAAATGACGTAAATGTTCATCCAATTGCACAAACACAAGTATTGGATGCACAAGATTGGTTAGAAACCCTAATTGGACAAGAATAAGCCTAGGGAGGTCTAAAATGACCTAAATGTTCATCCAATTACACAAACACAACTATTGGATGCACAAGATTGGTTAGAAACCCTAATTGGACAAGAATAAGCCTAGGGAGGTCGAAAATGACCTAAAAGTTCATCCAATGACACAAACACACCTATTGGATGCACAAGATTAGTTAGAAACCCTAATTCGACGAGAATAAGCCTAGGGAGGTGGAAAATAACCTAAATGTTCATCCAACGACACAAACACAAGTATTGGATGCACAAGATTGGTTAGAAACCCTAATTGGTTAGAAACCCTAGGGAGGACGAAAATGACCTAATTGTTCATCCAATGACACAAACACACCTATTGGATGCACAAGATTAGTTAGAAACCCTAATTCGACGAGAATAAGCCTAGGGAGGTCGAAAATGACCTAAATGTTCATCCAAGGACACAAACACAAGTGTTGGATGCACAAGATTGGTTAGAAACCCTAATTGGACAAGAATAAGCCTAGGGAGGTCTAAAATGACCTAAATGTTTCTCCAACGACACAAACACAAGTATTGGATGCACAAGATTGGTTAGAAACCCTAATTGGACAAGAATAAGCCTAGGGAGGTCTAAAATGACCTAAATGTTCATCCAATTACACAAACACAACTATTGGATGCACAAGATTGGTTAGAAACCCTAATTGGACAAGAATAAGCCTAGGGAGGTCGAAAAGTACCTAAAAGTTCATCCAATGACACAAACACAACCATTGGATGCACAGGAATTGTTAGAAACCCTAATTGGAAAAGAATAAGCCTAGGGAGGTCGAAAATGACCTAAATGTTCATCTAATCACACAAACACACCAATTGGACGCACAAGATTTGTTAGAAACCCTAATTGGACAAGAATAAGCCTAAGGAGGACGAAAATGACCTAATTGTTCATCCAATGACACAAACACACCTATTGGATGCACAAGATTGGTCAGAAACCCTAATTGGACTAGAATAAGCCTAGGGAGGTCGAAAATGACCTAAATGTTCATCCAAGGACACAAACACAAGTGTTGGATGCACAAGATTGGTTAGAAACCCTAATTGGACAAGAATAAGCCTAGGGAGGTCTAAAATGACCTAAATGTTCATCCGACGACACAAACACAAGTATTGGATGCACAAGATTGGTTAGAAACCCTAATTGGACAAGAATAAGCCTAAGGAGGTCGGAAAGTACCTAAAAGTTCATCCAATGACACAAACACAACTATTGGATGCATAAGATTTGTTAGAAACCCTAATTGGACATGAATAAGCCTAGGGAGGACGAAAATGACCTAATTGTTCATCCAATGACACAAACGCACCTACTGGATGCACAAGATTAGATAGAAACCCTAATTCGACGAGAATAAGCCTAGGGAGGTGGAAAATGACCTAAATGTTCATCCAATGACACAAACACAAGTATTGGATGCACAAGATTGGTTAGAAACCCTAATTGGACTAGAATAAGCCTAGGGAGGTCGAAAATGACCTAAATGTTCATCCAAGGACACAAACACAAGTGTTGGATGCACAAGATTGGTTAGAAACCCTAATTGGGCAAGAATAAGCCTAGGGAGGTCTAAAATGACCTAAATGTTCATCCGGCGACACAAACACAAGTATTGGATGCACAAGATTGGTTAGAAACCCTAATTGGACAAGAATAAGCCTAAGGAGGTCGGAAAGTACCTAAAAGTTCATCCAATGACACAAACACAACTATTGGATGCATAAGATTTGTTAGAAACCCTAATTGGACAAGAATAAGCCTAGGGAGGTCTAAAATGACCTAAATGTTCATCCAACGACACAAACACAAGTATTGGATGCACAAGATTGGTTAGAAACCCTAATTGGACAAGAATAAGCCTAGGGAGGTCTAAAATGACCTAAGTTTTCATCCAATTACACAAACACAACTATTGGATGCACAAGATTGGTTAGAAACCCTAATTTGAAAAGAATAAGCCTAGTGAAGTCGAAAATGACCTAAATGTTCATCCAATGACACAAATACAAGTATTGGACGCACAAGATTTGTTAGAAACCCTAATTGGACAAGAATAAGACTAGGGAGGACGAAAATGACCTAAAAGTTCATCCAATGACACAAACACACCTATTGGATGCACAAGATTGGTTAGAAACCCTAATTGGACGAGAATAAGCCTAGGGAGGTCTAAAATGACGTAAATGTTCATCCAATTGCACAAACACAAGTATTGGATGCACAAGATTGGTTAGAAACCCTAATTGGACAAGAATAAGCCTAGGGAGGTCTAAAATGACCTAAATGTTCATCCAATTACACAAACACAACTATTGGATGCACAAGATTGGTTAGAAACCCTAATTGGACAAGAATAAGCCTAGGGAGGTCAAAAATGACCTAAAAGTTCATCCAATGACACAGACACACCTATTGGATGCACAAGATTGGTTAGACACCTTTATTTGGACAAGAATAAGCCTAGCATGTCGAAAAGTACCTAAAAATCATCCAATGATACAAACACACCTATTGGATGCACTAGATTGGCTAGAAACCCAAATTGCACAAGAATAAGACTAGGGAGGTCGAAAATGACCTAAATGTTCATCCAACGACACAAACACAAGTATTGGATGCACAAGATTGGTTAGAAACCTTAATTGGAAAAAAATAAGCCTAGGGAGGTCGAAAAGTACCTAAAAATCATCCAATGACACAAACACAACTATTGGATGCACTAGATTGGCTAGAAACCCTAATTGGACAAGAATAAGACTAGCGTGGTCGAAAATGACCTAAATGTTCATCCAACGACACAAACACAAGTATTGGATGCACAAGATTGGTTAGAAACCCTAATTGGACAAGAATAAGCCTAGAGAGGTCGGAAAGTACCTAAAAGTTCATCCAATGACACAAACACAACTATTGGATGCATAAGATTTGTTAGAAACGCTAATTGGACATGAATAAGCCTAGGGAGGACGAAAATGACCTAATTGTTCATCCAATGACACAAACACACCTATTGGATGCACAAGATTAGTTAGAAACCCTAATTCGACGAGAATAAGCCTAGGGAGGTGGAAAATGACCTAAATGTTCATCCAATGACACAAACACAAGTATTGGATGCACAAGATTGGTTAGAAACCCTAATTGGACTAGAATAAGCCTAGGGAGGTCGAAAATGACCTAAATGTTAATCCAAGGACACAAACACAAGTGTTGGATGCACAAGATTGGTTAGAAACCCTAATTGGACAACAATAAGCCTAGGGAGGTCTAAAATGACCTACATGTTCATCCAACGACACAAACACAAGTATTGGATGCACAAGATTGGTTAGAAACCCTAATTGGACAAGAATAAGCCTAGGGAGGTCTAAAATGACCTAAGTTTTCATCCAATTACACAAACACAACTATTGGATGCACAAGATTGGTTAGAAACCCTAATTGGACAAGAATAAGCCTAGGGAAGTCGAAAATGACCTAAATGTTCATCCAATGATACAAACACAAGTATTGGATGCATAAGATTGGTTAGAAACCCTAATTGGACAAGAATAAGCCTAGGGAGGTCGAAAAGTACCTAAAAGTTCATCCAATGACACAAACACACCTATTGGATGCACAAGATTGGTTAGAAACCCTAATTGGACGAGAATAAGCCTAGGGAGGTCTAAAATGACGTAAATGTTCATCGAATTGCACAAACACAAGTATTGGATGCACAAGATTGGTTAGAAACCCTAATTGGACAAGAATAAGCCTAGGGAGGTCTAAAATGACCTAAATGTTCATCCAATTACACAAACACAACTATTGGATGCACAAGATTGGTTAGAAACCCTAATTGGACAAGAATAAGCCTAGGGAGGTCGAAAATGACCTAAAAGTTCATCCAATGACACAGACACACCTATTGGATGCACAAGATTGGTTAGACACCTTAATTGGACAAGAATAAGCCTAGGGATGTCGAAAAGTACCTAAAAATCATCCAATGATACAAACACACCTATTGGATGCACTAGATTGGCTAGAAACCCAAATTGCACAAGAATAAGACTAGGGAGGTCGAAAATGACCTAAATGTTCATCCAACGACACAAACACAAGTATTGGATGCACAAGATTGGTTAGAAACCCTAATTGGACAAGAATAAGCCTAGGGAGGTCTAAAATGACCTAAATGTTCATCCAATTACACAAACACAACTATTGGATGCACAAGATTGGTTAGAAACCCTAATTGGACAAGAATAAGCCTAGGGAGGTCGAAAATGACCTAAAAGTTCATCCAATGACACAAACACACCTATTGGATGCACAAGATTTGTTAGAAACCCTAATTGGACAAGAATAAGCCTAGGGAGGTCGAAAATGACCTAAATGTTCATCCAATGACACAAACACAAGTATTGGATGCACAAGATTGGTTAGAAACCCTAATTGGACAAGAATAAGCCTAGGGAGGTCTAAAATGACCTAAGTTTTCATCCAATTACACAAACACAACTATTGGATGCACAACATTGGTTAGAAACCCTAATTTAAAAAGAATAAGCCTAGGGAAGTCGAAAATGACCTAAATGATCATCCAATGACACAAATACAAGTATTGGACGCACAAGATTTGTTAGAAACCCTAATTGGACAAGAATAAGCCTAGGGAGGACGAAAATGACCTAAAAGTTCATCCAATGACACAAACACACCTATTGGATGCACAAGATTGGTTAGAAACCCTAATTGGACGAGAATAAGCCTAGGGAGGTCTAAAATGACGTAAATGTTCATCCAATTGCACAAACACAAGTATTGGATGCACAAGATTGGTTAGAAACCCTAATTGGACAAGAATAAGCCTAGGGAGGTCTAAAATGACCTAAATGTTCATCCAATTACACAAACACAACTATTGGATGCACAAGATTAGTTAGAAACCCTAATTCGACGAGAATAAGCCTAGGGAGGTGGAAAATGACCTAAATGTTCATCCAATGACACAAACACAAGTATTGGATGCACAAGATTGGTTAGAAACCCTAATTGGACTAGAATAAGCCTAGGGAGGTCGAAAATGACCTAAATGTTCATCCAAGGACACAAACACAAGTGTTGGATGCACAAGATTGGTTAGAAACCCTAATTGGGCAAGAATAAGCCTAGGGAGGTCGAAAATGACCTAAATGTTCATCCGGCGACACAAACACAAGTATTGGATGCACAAGATTGGTTAGAAACCCTAATTGGACAAGAATAAGCCTAAGGAGGTCGGAAAGTACCTAAAAGTTCATCCAATGACACAAACACAACTATTGGATGCATAAGATTTGTTAGAAACCCTAATTGGACATGAATAAGCCTAGGGAGGACGAAAATGACCTAATTGTTCATCCAATGACACAAACACACCTATTGGATGCACAAGATTAGTTAGAAACCCTAATTCGACGAGAATAAGCCTAGGGAGGTGGAAAATGACCTAAATGTTCATCCAACGACACAAACACAAGTATTGGATGCACAAGATTGGTTAGAAACCCTGATTGGACTAGAATAATCCTAGGGAGGTCGAAAATGACCTAAATGTTCATCCAAGGACACAAACACAAGTGTTGGATGCACAAGATTGGTTAGAAACCCTAATTGGACAAGAATAAGCCTAGGGAGGTCTAAAATGACCTAAATGTTCATCCAACGACACAAACACAAGTATTGGATGCACAAGATTGGTTAGAAACCCTAATTGGACAAGAATAAGCCTAGGGAGGTCTAAAATGACCTAAGTTTTCATCCAATTACACAAACACAACTATTGGATGCACAAGATTGGTTAGAAACCCTAATTTGAAAAGAATAAGCCTAGGGAAGTCGAAAATGACCTAAATGATCATCCAATGACACAAATACAAGTATTGGACGCACAAGATTTGTTAGAAACCCTAATTGGACAAGAATAAGCCTAGGGAGGACGAAAATGACCTAAAAGTTCATCCAATGACACAAACACACCTATTGGATGCACAAGATTGGTTAGAAACCCTAATTGGACAAGAATAAGCCTAGGGAGGTCTAAAATGACGTAAATGTTCATCCAATTGCACAAACACAAGTATTGGATGCACAAGATTGGTTAGAAACCCTAATTGGACAAGAATAAGCCTATGGAGGTCGAAAATGACCTAAATGTTCATCCAATGACACAAACACAAGTATTGGATGCACAAGATTGGTTAGAAACCCTAATTGGACAAGAATAAGCCTAGGGAGGTCTAAAATGACCTAAATGTTCATCCAATTACACAAACACAACTATTGGATGCACAAGATTGGTTAGAAACCCTAATTGGACAAGAATAAGCCTAGGGAAGTCGAAAATGACCTAAATGTTCATCCAATGTCACAAACACAAGTATTGGATGCACTAGATTGGCTAGATACCCTAATTGGACAAGAATAAGCCTAGCGAGGTCGAAAATGAACTAAATGTTCATCCAATGAAACAAACACAAGTATTGGATGCACAAGATTGGTTAGAAACCCTAATTGGACAAGAATAAGCCTAGGGAGGTCTAAAATGACCTAAATGTTCATCCAATTACACAAACACAACTATTGGATGCACAAGATTGGTTAGAAACCCTAATTGGACAAGAATAAGCCTAGGGAGGTCGAAAAGTACTTAAAAGTTCATCCAATGACACAAACACAACCATTGGATGCACAGGAATTGTTAGAAACCCTAAATGGAAAAGAATAAGCCTAGGGAGGTCGAAAATGACCTAAATGTTCATCTAATCACACAAACACACCAATTGGACGCACAAGATTTGTTAGAAACCCTAATAGGACAAGAATAAGCCTAGGGAGGACGAAAATGACCTAATTGTTCATCCAATGACACAAACACACCTATTGGATGCACAAGATTGGTTAGAAACCCTAATTGGACAAGAATAAGCCTAGGGAGGTCTATAATGACCTAAATGTTCATCCAATGACACAAACACAACTATTGGATGCACAAGATTGGTTAGAAACCGTAATTGGACAAGAATAAGCCTAGGGAGGTCGAAAATGACCTAAAAGTTCATCCAATGACACAAACACACCTATTGGATGCACAAGATTGGTTAGAAACCTTAATTGGACAAGAATAAGCCTAGGGATGTCGAAAAGTACCTAAAAATCATCCAATGACACAAACACACCTATTGGATGCACTAGATTGGTTAGAAACCTTAATTGGACAAGAATAAGCCTAGGGATGTCGAAAAGTACCTTAAAATCATCCAATGACACAAACACACTATTGGATGCACTAGATTGGCTAGAAACCCTAATTGGACAAGAATAAGACTAGCGAGGTCGAAAATGACCTAAATGTTCATCCAATGACACAAACACAAGTATTGGATGCACTAGATTGGCTAGATACCCTAATTGGACAAGAATAAGCCTAGCGAGGTCGAAAATGACCTAAATGTTCATCCAATGAAACAAACACAAGTATTGGATGCACAAGATTGGTTAGAAAGCCTAATTGGACAAGAATAAGCCTAGGGAGGTCTAAAATGACCTAAATGTTCATCCAATTACACAAACACAACTATTGGATGCACAAGATTGGTTAGAAACCCTAATTGGACAACAATAAGCCTAGGGAGGTCGAAAAGTACCTAAAAGTTCATCCAATGACACAAACACAACCATTGGATGCACATGAATTGTTAGAAACCCTAATTGGAAAAGAATAAGCCTAGGGAGGTCGAAAATGACCTAAATGTTCATCTAATCACACAAACACACCAATTGGACGCACAACATTTGTTAGAAACCCTAATTGGACAAGAATAAGCCTAGGGAGGACGAAAATGACCTAATTGTTCATCCAATGACACAAACACACCTATTGGATGCAGAAGATTGGTTAGAAACCCTAATTGGACGAGAATAAGCCTAGGGAGGTCTAAAATGACGTAAATGTTCATCCAATTGCACAAACACAAGTATTGGATGCACAAGATTGGTTAGAAACCCTAATTGGACAAGAATAAGCCTATGGAGGTCGAAAATGACCTAAATGTTCATCCAATGACACAAACACAAGTATTGGATGCACAAGATTGGTTAGAAACCCTAATTGGACAAGAATAAGCCTAGGGAGGTCTAAAATGACCTAAATGTTCATCCAATTATACAAACAATACTATTGGATGCACAAGATTGGTTAGAAACCCTAATTGGACAAGAATAAGCCTAGGGAAGTCGAAAATGACCTAAATGTTCATCCAATGACACAAACACAAGTATTGGATGCACTAGATTGGCTAGATACCCTAATTGGACAAGAATAAGCCTAGCGAGGTCGAAAATGACCTAAATGTTCATCCAACGAAACAAACACAAGTATTGGATGCACAAGATTGGTTAGACACCCTAATTGGACAAGAATAAGCCTAGGGAGGTCTAAACTGACTTAAATGTTCATCCAAGGACACAAACACAAGTGTTGGATGCACAAGATTGGTTAGAAACCCTAATTGGACAAGAATAAGCCTAGGGAGGTCTAAAATGACCTAAATGTTCATCCGACGACACAAACACAAGTATTGGATGCACAAGATTGGTTAGAAACCCTAATTGGACAAGAATAAGCCTAGGGAGGTCTAAAATGACCTAAATGTTCATCCAATTACACAAACACAACTATTGGATGCACAAGATTGGTTAGAAACCCTAATTGGACAAGAATAAGCCTAGGGAGGTCTAAAATGACCTAAATGTTCATCCAACGACACAAACACAAGTATTGGATGCACAAGATTGGTTAGAAACCCTAATTGGACAAGAATAAGCCTAGGGAGGTCTAAAATGACCTAAGTTTTCATCCAATTACACAAACACAACTATTGGATGCACAAGATTGGTTAGAAACCCTAATTTGAAAAGAATAAGCCTAGTGAAGTCGAAAATGACCTAAATGTTCATCCAATGACACAAATACAAGTATTGGACGCACAAGATTTGTTAGAAACCCTAATTGGACAAGAATAAGACTAGGGAGGACGAAAATGACCTAAAAGTTCATCCAATGACACAAACACACCTATTGGATGCACAAGATTGGTTAGAAACCCTAATTGGACGAGAATAAGCCTAGGGAGGTCTAAAATGACGTAAATGTTCATCCAATTGCACAAACACAAGTATTGGATGCACAAGATTGGTTAGAAACCCTAATTGGACAAGAATAAGCCTAGGGAGGTCTAAAATGACCTAAGTGTTCATCCAATTACACAAACACAACTATTGGATGCACAAGATTGGTTAGAAACCCTAATTGGACTAGAATAAGCCTAGGGAGGTCGAAAATGACCTAAATGTTCATCCAATGATACAAACACAAGTATTGGATGCACAAGATTGGTTAGAAACCCTAATTGGACAAGAATAAGCCTAGGGAGGTCGAAAAGTACCTAAAAGTTCATTCAATGACACAAACACACCTATTGGATGCACAAGATTGGTTAGAAACCCTAATTGGACGAGAATAAGCCTAGGGAGGTCTAAAATGACGTAAATGTTCATCCAATTGCACAAACACAAGTATTGGATGCACAAGATTGGTTAGAAACCCTAATTGGACAAGAATAAGCCTAGGGAGGTCTAAAATGACCTAAATGTTCATCCAATTACACAAACACAACTATTGGATGCACAAGATTGTTTAGAAACCCTAATTGGACAAGAATAAGCCTAGGGAAGTCGAAAATGACCTAAATGTTCATCCAATGATACAAACACAAGTATTGGATGCATAAGATTGGTTAGAAACCCTAATTGGACAAGAATAAGCCTAGGGAGGTCGAAAAGTACCTAAAAGTTCATCCAATGACACAAACACACCTATTGGATGCACAAGATTGGTTAGAAACCCTAATTGGACGAGAATAAGCCTAGGGAGGTCTAAAATGACGTAAATGTTCATCGAATTGCACAAACACAAGTATTGGATGCACAAGATTGGTTAGAAACCCTAATTGGACAAGAATAAGCCTAGGGAGGTCTAAAATGACCTAAATGTTCATCCAATTACACAAACACAACTATTGGATGCACAAGATTGGTTAGAAACCCTAATTGGACAAGAATAAGCCTAGGGAGGTCGAAAATGACCTAAAAGTTCATCCAATGACACAGACACACCTATTGGATGCACAAGATTGGTTAGACACCTTAATTGGACAAGAATAAGCCTAGGGATGTCGAAAAGTACCTAAAAATCATCCAATGATACAAACACACCTATTGGATGCACTAGATTGGCTAGAAACCCAAATTGCACAAGAATAAGACTAGGGAGGTCGAAAATGACCTAAATGTTCATCCAACGACACAAACACAAGTATTGGATGCACAAGATTGGTTAGAAACCTTAATTGGAAAAAAATAAGCCTAGGGAGGTCGAAAAGTACCTAAAAATCATCCAATGACACAAACACAACTATTGGATGCACTAGATTGGCTAGAAACCCTAATTGGACAAGAATAAGACTAGCGTGGTCGAAAATGAGCTAAATGTTCATCCAACGACACAAACACAAGTATTGGATGCACAAGATTGTTTAGAAACCCTAATTGGACAAGAATAAGCCTAGGGAAGTCGAAAATGACCTAAATGTTCATCCAATGATACAAACACAAGTATTGGATGCATAAGATTGGTTAGAAACCCTAATTGGACAAGAATAAGCCTAGGGAGGTCGAAAAGTACCTAAACGTTCATCCAATGACACAAACACACCTATTGGATGCACAAGATTGGTTAGAAACCCTAATTGGACAAGAATAAGCCTAGGGAGGTCTAAAATGACCTAAATGTTCATCCAATTACACAAACACAACTATTGGATGCACAAGATTGGTTAGAAACCCTAATTGGACAAGAATAAGCCTAGGGAGGTCGAAAATGACCTAAAAGTTCATCCAATGACACAGACACACCTATTGGATGCACAAGATTGGTTAGACACCTTAATTGGACGAGAATAAGCCTAGGGAGGTCTATAATGACCTAAATGTTCATCCAATGTCACAAACACAACTATTGGATGCACAAGATTGGTTAGAAACCCTAATTGAACAAGAATAAGCCTAGGGAGGTCGGAAAGTACCTAAAAGTTCATCCAATGACACAAACACAACTATTGGATGCATAAGATTTGTTAGAAACCCTAATTGGACATGAATAAGCCTAGGGAGGACGAAAATGACCTAATTGTTCATCCAATGACACAAACGCACCTATTGGATGCACAAGATTAGTTAGAAACCCTAATTCGACGAGAATAAGCCTAGGGAGGTGGAAAATGACCTAAATGTTCATCCAATGACACAAACACAAGTATTGGATGCACAAGATTGGTTAGAAACCCTAATTGGACTAGAATAAGCCTAGGGAGGTCGAAAATGACCTAAATGTTCATCCAAGGACACAAACACAAGTGTTGGATGCACAAGATTGGTTAGAAACCCTAATTGGACAAGAATATGCCTAGGGAGGTCTAAAATGACCTAAATGTTCATCCAACGACACAAACACAAGTATTGGATGCACAAGAATGGTTAGAAACCCTAATTGCACACGAATAAGCCTAGGGAGGTCTAAAATGACCTAAGTTTTCATCTAATTACACAAACACAACTATTGGATGCACAAGATTGGTTAGAAACCCTAATTGGACAAGAATAAGCCTAGGGAAGTCGAAAATGACCTAAATGTTCATCCAATGATACAAACACAAGTATTGGATGCACAAGATTGGTTAGAAACCCTAATTGGACAAGAATAAGCCTAGGGATGTCGAAAAGTACCTAAAAGTTTATCCAATGACACAAACACACCTATTGGATGCACAAGATTGGTTAGAAACCCTAATTGGACGAGAATAAGCCTAGGGAGGTCTAAAATGACGTAAATGTTCATCCAATTGCACAAACACAAGTATTGGATGCACAAGATTGGTTAGAAACCCTAATTGGACAAGAATAAGCCTAGGGAGGTCTAAAATGACCTAAATGTTCATCCAATTACACAAACACAACTATTGGATGCACAAGATTGGTTAGAAACCCTAATTGGACAAGAATAAGCCTAGGGAGGTCGAAAATGACCTAAAAGTTCATCCAATGACACAAACACACCTATTGGATGCACAAGATTAGTTAGAAACCCTAATTCGACGAGAATAAGCCTAGGGAGGTGGAAAATAACCTAAATGTTCATCCAACGACACAAACACAAGTATTGGATGCACAAGATTGGTTAGAAACCCTAATTGGTTAGAAACCCTAGGGAGGACGAAAATGACCTAATTGTTCATCCAATGACACAAACACACCTATTGGATGCACAAGATTAGTTAGAAACCCTAATTCGACGAGAATAAGCCTAGGGAGGTCGAAAATGACCTAAATGTTCATCCAAGGACACAAACACAAGTGTTGGATGCACAAGATTGGTTAGAAACCCTAATTGGACAAGAAAAAGCCTAGGGAGGTCTAAAATGACCTAAATGTTCATCCAACGACACAAACACAAGTATTGGATGCACAAGATTGGTTAGAAACCCTAATTGGACAAGAATAAGCCTAGGGAGGTCTAAAATGACCTAATTTTTCATCCAATTACACAAACACAACTATTGGATGCACAACATTGGTTAGAAACCCTAATTTAAAAAGAATAAGCCTAGGGAAGTCGAAAATGACCTAAATGATCATCCAATGACACAAATACAAGTATTGGACGCACAAGATTTGTTAGAAACCCTAATTGGACAAGAATAAGCCTAGGGAGGACGAAAATGACCTAAAAGTTCATCCAATGACACAAACACACCTATTGGATGCACAAGATTGGTTAGAAACCCTAATTGGACGAGAATAAGCCTAGGGAGGTCTAAAATGACGTAAATGTTCATCCAATTGCACAAACACAAGTATTGGATGCACAAGATTGGTTAGAAACCCTAATTGGACAAGAATAAGCCTATGGAGGTCGAAAATGACCTAAATGTTCATCCAATGACACAAACACAAGTATTGGATGCACAAGATTGGTTAGAAACCCTAATTGGACAAGAATAAGCCTAGGGAGGTCTAAAATGACCTAAATGTTCATCCAATTACACAAACACAACTATTGGATGCACAAGATTGGTTAGAAACCCTAATTGGACAAGAATAAGCCTAGGGAAGTCGAAAATGACCTAAATGTTCATCCAATGTCACAAACACAAGTATTGGATGCACTAGATTGGCTAGATACCCTAATTGGACAAGAATAAGCCTAGCGAGGTCGAAAATGAACTAAATGTTCATCCAATGAAACAAACACAAGTATTGGATGCACAAGATTGGTTAGAAACCCTAATTGGACAAGAATAAGCCTATGGAGGTCGAAAATGACCTAAATGTTCATCCAATGACACAAACACAAGTATTGGATGCACAAGATTGGTTAGAAACCCTAATTGGACAAGAATAAGCCTAGGGAGGTCTAAAATGACCTAAATGTTCATCCAATTACACAAACACAACTATTGGGTGCACAAGATTGGTTAGAAACCCTAATTGGACAAGAATAAGCCTAAGGAGGTCGAAAATGACTTAAATGTTCATCCAATGATACAAACACAAGTATTGGATGCACAAGATTGGTTAGAAACCCTAATTGGACAAGAATAAGACTAGGGAGGTCGAAAATGACCTAAATGTTCATCCAATGACACAAACACAAGTATTGGGTGCACAAGATTGGTTAGAAACCCTAATTGGACAAGAATAAGCCTAGGGAGGTCTAAAATGACCTAAATGTTCATCCAATTACACAAACACAACTATTGGATGCACAAGATTGGTTAGAAACCCTAATTGGACAAGAATAAGCCTAGGGAAGTCGAAAATGACCTAAATGTTCATCCAATGATAAAAACACAAGTATTGGATGCACAAGATTGGTTAGAAACCCTAATTGGACAAGAATAAGCCTAGGGAGGTCGAAAATGACCTAAATGTTCATCCAATGACACAAACACAAGTATTGGATGCACAAGATTGGTTAGAAACCCTAATTGGACAAGAATAAGCCTAGGGAGGTCTAAAATGACCTAAATGTTCATCCAATTACACAAACACAACTATTGGATGCACAAGATTAGTTAGAAACCCTAATTCGACGAGAATAAGCCTAGGGAGGTGGAAAATGACCTAAATGTTCATCCAATGACACAAACACAAGTATTGGATGCACAAGATTGGTTAGAAACCCTAATTGGACTAGAATAAGCCTAGGGAGGTCGAAAATGACCTAAATGTTAATCCAAGGACACAAACACAAGTGTTGGATGCACAAGATTGGTTAGAAACCCTAATTGGACAACAATAAGCCTAGGGAGGTCTAAAATGACCTAAATGTTCATCCAACGACACAAACACAAGTATTGGATGCACAAGATTGGTTAGAAACCCTAATTGGACAAGAATAAGCCTAGGGAGGTCTAAAATGACCTAAGTTTTCATCCAATTACACAAACACAACTATTGGATGCACAAGATTGTTTAGAAACCCTAATTGGACAAGAATAAGCCTAGGGAAGTCGAAAATGACCTAAATGTTCATCCAATGATACAAACACAAGTATTGGATGCATAAGATTGGTTAGAAACCCTAATTGGACAAGAATAAGCCTAGGGAGGTCGAAAAGTACCTAAAAGTTCATCCAATGACACAAACACACCTATTGGATGCACAAGATTGGTTAGAAACCCTAATTGGACAAGAATAAGCCTAGGGAGGTCTAAAATGACCTAAATGTTCATCCAATTACACAAACACAACTATTGGATGCACAAGATTGGTTAGAAACCCTAATTGGACAAGAATAAGCCTAGGGAGGTCGAAAATGACCTAAAAGTTCATCCAATGACACAGACACACCTATTGGATGCACAAGATTGGTTAGACACCTTAATTGGACAAGAATAAGCCTAGGGATGTCGAAAAGTACCTAAAAATCATCCAATGATACAAACACAACTATTGGATGCATAAGATTTGTTAGAAACCCTAATTGGACATGAATAAGCCTAGGGAGGACGAAAATGACCTAATTGTTTATCCAATGACACAAACGCACCTATTGGATGCACAAGATTAGTTAGAAACCCTAATTCGACGAGAATAAGCCTAGGGAGGTGGAAAATGACCTAAATGTTCATCGAACGACACAAACACAAGTATTGGATACACAAGATTGGTTAGAAACCCTAATTGGACTAGAATAAGCCTAGGGAGGTCGAAAATGACCTAAATGTTCATCCAAGGACACAAACACAAGTGTTGGATGCACAAGATTGGTTAGAAACCCTAATTGGACAAGAATAAGCCTAGGGAGGTCTAAAATGACCTAAGTGTTCATCCGACGACACAAACACAAGTATTGGATGCACTAGATTGGTTAGAAACCCTAATTGGACGAGAATAAGCCTAGGGAGGTCTAAAATGACGTAAATGTTCATCCCATTGCACAAACACAAGTGTTGGATGCACAAGATTGGTTAGAAACTCTAATTGGACAAGAATAAGCCTATGGAGGTCGAAAATGACCTAAATGTTCATCCAATGACACAAACACAAGTATTGGATGCACAAGATTGGTTAGAAACCCTAATTGGACAAGAATAAGCCTAGGGAGGTCTAAAATGACCTAAATGTTCATCCAATTACACAAACACAACTATTGGATGCACAAGATTGGTTAGAAACCCTAATTGGACAAGAATAAGCCTAGGGAAGTCGAAAATGACCTAAATGTTCATCCAATGACACAAACACAAGTATTGGATGCACTAGATTGGCTAGATACCCTAATTGGACAAGAATAAGCCTAGCGAGGTCGAAAATGACCTAAATGTTCATCCAATGAAACAAACACAAGTATTGGATGCACAAGATTGGTTAGAAACCCTAATTGGACAAGAATAAGCCTAGGGAGGTCTAAAATGACCTAAATGTTCATCCAATTACACAAACACAACTATTGGATGCACAAGATTAGTTAGAAACCCTAATTCGACGAGAATAAGCCTAGGGAGGTGGAAAATGACCTAAATGTTCATCCAATGACACAAACACAAGTATTGGATGCACAAGATTGGTTAGAAACCCTAATTGGACTAGAATAAGCCTAGGGAGGTCGAAAATGACCTAAATGTTAATCCAAGGACACAAACACAAGTGTTGGATGCACAAGATTGGTTAGAAACCCTAATTGGACAACAATAAGCCTAGGGAGGTCTAAAATGACCTAAATGTTCATCCAACGACACAAACACAAGTATTGGATGCACAAGATTGGTTAGAAACCCTAATTGGACAAGAATAAGCCTAGGGAGGTCTAAAATGACCTAAGTTTTCATCCAATTACACAAACACAACTATTGGATGCACAAGATTGGTTAGAAACCCTAATTTGAAAAGAATAAGCCTAGTGAAGTCGAAAATGACCTAAATGTTCATCCAATGACACAAATACAAGTATTGGACGCACAAGATTTGTTAGAAACCCTAATTGGACAAGAATAAGACTAGGGAGGACGAAAATGACCTAAAAGTTCATCCAATGACACAAACACACCTATTGGATGCACAAGATTGGTTAGAAACCCTAATTGGACGAGAATAAGCCTAGGGAGGTCTAAAATGACGTAAATGTTCATCCAACGACACAAACACAAGTATTGGATGCACAAGATTGGTTAGAAACCCTAATTGGACAAGAATAAGCCTAGGGAGGTCTAAAATGACCTAAGTTTTCATCCAATTACACAAACACAACTATTGGATGCACAAGATTGGTTAGAAACCCTAATTTGAAAAGAATAAGCCTAGTGAAGTCGAAAATGACCTAAATGTTCATCCAATGACACAAATACAAGTATTGGACGCACAAGATTTGTTAGAAACCCTAATTGGACAAGAATAAGACTAGGGAGGACGAAAATGACCTAAAAGTTCATCCAATGACACAAACACACCTATTGGATGCACAAGATTGGTTAGAAACCCTAATTGGACGAGAATAAGCCTAGGGAGGTCTAAAATGACGTAAATGTTCATCCAATTGCACAAACACAAGTATTGGATGCACAAGATTGGTTAGAAACCCTAATTGGACAAGAATAAGCCTAGGGAGGTCTAAAATGACCTAAGTGTTCATCCAATTACACAAACACAACTATTGGATGCACAAGATTGGTTAGAAACCCTAATTGGACTAGAATAAGCCTAGGGAGGTCGAAAATGACCTAAATGTTCATCCAATGATACAAACACAAGTATTGGATGCACAAGATTGGTTAGAAACCCTAATTGGACAAGAATAAGCCTAGGGAGGTCGAAAAGTACCTAAAAGTTCATTCAATGACACAAACACACCTATTGGATGCACAAGATTGGTTAGAAACCCTAATTGGACGAGAATAAGCCTAGGGAGGTCTAAAATGACGTAAATGTTCATCCAATTGCACAAACACAAGTATTGGATGCACAAGATTGGTTAGAAACCCTAATTGGACAAGAATAAGCCTAGGGAGGTCTAAAATGACCTAAATGTTCATCCAATTACACAAACACAACTATTGGATGCACAAGATTGGTTAGAAACCCTAATTGGACAAGAATAAGCCTAGGGAGGTCGAAAATGACCTAAAAGTTCATCCAATGACACAAACACACCTATTGGATGCACAAGATTAGTTAGAAACCCTAATTCGACGAGAATAAGCCTAGGGAGGTGGAAAATAACCTAAATGTTCATCCAACGACACAAACACAAGTATTGGATGCACAAGATTGGTTAGAAACCCTAATTGGTTAGAAACCCTAGGGAGGACGAAAATGACCTAATTGTTCATCCAATGACACAAACACACCTATTGGATGCACAAGATTAGTTAGAAACCCTAATTCGACGAGAATAAGCCTAGGGAGGTCGAAAATGACCTAAATGTTCATCCAAGGACACAAACACAAGTGTTGGATGCACAAGATTGGTTAGAAACCCTAATTGGACAAGAATAAGCCTAGGGAGGTCGAAAATGACCTAAAAGTTCATCCAATGACACAAACACACCTATTGGATGCACAAGATTAGTTAGAAACCCTAATTCGACGAGAATAAGCCTAGGGAGGTGGAAAATGACCTAAATGTTCATCCAACGACACAAACACAAGTATTGGATGCACAAGATTGGTTAGAAACCCTAATTGGTTAGAAACCCTAGGGAGGACGAAAATGACCTAATTGTTCATCCAATGACACAAACACACCTATTGGATGCACAAGATTAGTTAGAAACCCTAATTCGACGAGAATAAGCCTAGGGAGGTCGAAAATGACCTAAATGTTCATCCAAGGACACAAACACAAGTGTTGGATGCACAAGATTGGTTAGAAACCCTAATTGGACAAGAAAAAGCCTAGGGAGGTCTAAAATGACCTAAATGTTCATCCAACGACACAAACACAAGTATTGGATGCACAAGATTGGTTAGAAACCCTAATTGGACAAGAATAAGCCTAGGGAGGTCTAAAATGACCTAATTTTTCATCCAATTACACAAACACAACTATTGGATGCACAACATTGGTTAGAAACCCTAATTTAAAAAGAATAAGCCTAGGGAAGTCGAAAATGACCTAAATGATCATCCAATGACACAAATACAAGTATTGGACGCACAAGATTTGTTAGAAACCCTAATTGGACAAGAATAAGCCTAGGGAGGACGAAAATGACCTAAAAGTTCATCCAATGACACAAACACACCTATTGGATGCACAAGATTGGTTAGAAACCCTAATTGGACGAGAATAAGCCTAGGGAGGTCTAAAATGACGTAAATGTTCATCCAATTGCACAAACACAAGTATTGGATGCACAAGATTGGTTAGAAACCCTAATTGGACAAGAATAAGCCTAGGGAGGTCGAAAATGACCTAAATGTTCATCCAATGACACAAACACAAGTATTGGATGCACAAGATTGGTTAGAAACCCTAATTGGACTAGAATAAGCCTAGGGAGGTCGAAAATGACCTAAATGTTCATCCAAGGACACAAACACAAGTGTTGGATGCACAAGATTGGTTAGAAACCCTAATTGGACAAGAATAAGCCTAGGGAGGTCGAAAATGACCTAAATGTTCATCCGACGACACAAACACAAGTATTGGATGCACAAGATTGGTTAGAAACCCTAATTGGACAAGAATAAGCCTAAGGAGGTCGGAAAGTACCTAAAAGTTCATCCAATGACACAAACAAAACTATTGGATGCATAAGATTTGTTAGAAACCCTAACTGGACATGAATAAGCCTAGGGAGGACGAAAATGACCTAATTGTTCATCCAATGACACAAACACACCTATTGGATGCACAAGATTAGTTAGAAACCCTAATTCGACGAGAATAAGCCTAGGGAGGTGGAAAATGACCTAAATGTTCATCCAACGACACAAACACAAGTATTGGATGCACAAGATTTGTTAGAAACCCTAATTGGACAAGAATAAGCCTAGGGAGGTCGAAAATGACCTAAATGTTCATCCAAGGACACAAACACAAGTGTTGGATGCACAAGATTGGTTAGAAACCCTAATTGGACAAGAATAAGCCTAGGGAGGTCTAAAATGACCTAAATGTTTCTCCAACGACACAAACACAAGTATTGGATGCACAAGATTGGTTAGAAACCCTAATTGGACAAGAATAAGCCTAGGGAGGTCTAAAATGACCTAAATGTTCATCCAATTACACAAACACAACTATTGGATGCACAAGATTGGTTAGAAACCCTAATTGGACAAGAATAAGCCTAGGGAGGTCGAAAAGTACCTAAAAGTTCATCCAATGACACAAACACAACCATTGGATGCACAGGAATTGTTAGAAACCCTAATTGGAAAAGAATAAGCCTAGGGAGGTCGAAAATGACCTAAATGTTCATCTAATCACACAAACACACCAATTGGACGCACAAGATTTGTTAGAAACCCTAATTGGACAAGAATAAGCCTAAGGAGGACGAAAATGACCTAATTGTTCATCCAATGACACAAACACACCTATTGGATGCACAAGATTGGTCAGAAACCCTAATTGGACTAGAATAAGCCTAGGGAGGTCGAAAATGACCTAAATGTTCATCCAAGGACACAAACACAAGTGTTGGATGCACAAGATTGGTTAGAAACCCTAATTGGACAAGAATAAGCCTAGGGAGGTCTAAAATGACCTAAATGTTCATCCGACGACACAAACACAAGTATTGGATGCACAAGATTGGTTAGAAACCCTAATTGGACAAGAATAAGCCTAAGGAGGTCGGAAAGTACCTAAAAGTTCATCCAATGACACAAACACAACTATTGGATGCATAAGATTTGTTAGAAACCCTAACTGGACATGAATAAGCCTAGGGAGGACGAAAATGACCTAATTGTTCATCCAATGACACAAACACACCTATTGGATGCACAAGATTAGTTAGAAACCCTAATTCGACGAGAATAAGCCTAGGGAGGTCGAAAATGACCTAAATGTTCATCCAACGACACAAACACAAGTATTGGATGCACAAGATTTGTTAGAAACCCTAATTGGACTAGAATAAGCCTAGGGAGGTCGAAAATGACCTAAATGTTCATCCGACGACACAAACACAAGTATTGGATGCACAAGATTGGTTAGAAACCCTAATTGGACAAGAATAAGCCTAAGGAGGTCGGAAAGTACCTAAAAGTTCATCCAATGACACAAACACAACTATTGGATGCATAAGATTTGTTAGAAACCCTAACTGGACATGAATAAGCCTAGGGAGGACGAAAATGACCTAATTGTTCATCCAATGACACAAACACACCTATTGGATGCACAAGATTAGTTAGAAACCCTAATTCGACGAGAATAAGCCTAGGGAGGTGGAAAATGACCTAAATGTTCATCCAACGACACAAACACAAGTATTGGATGCACAAGATTTGTTAGAAACCCTAATTGGACAAGAATAAGCCTAGGGAGGTCTAAAATGACCTAAATGTTCATCCGACGACACAAACACAAGTATTGGATGCACAAGATTGGTTAGAAACCCTAATTGGACAAGAATAAGCCTAAGGAGGTCGGAAAGTACCTAAAAGTTCATCCAATGACACAAACACAACTATTGGATGCATAAGATTTATTAGAAACCCTAATTGGACATGAATAAGCCTAGGGAGGACGAAAATGACCTAATTGTTCATCCAATGACACAAACACACCTATTGGATGCACAAGATTAGTTAGAAACCCTAATTCGACGAGAATAAGCCTAGGGAGGTGGAAAATGACCTAAATGTTCATCCAATGACACAAACACAAGTATTGGATGCACAAGATTGGTTAGAAACCCTAATTGGACTAGAATAAGCCTAGGGAGGTCGAAAATGACCTAAATGTTCATCCAAGGACACAAACACAAGTGTTGGATGCACAAGATTGGTTAGAAACCCTAATTGGGCAAGAATAAGCCTAGGGAGGTCTAAAATGACCTAAATGTTCATCCGACGACACAAACACAAGTATTGGATGCACAAGATTGGTTAGAAACCCTAATTGGACAAGAATAAGCCTAAGGAGGTCGGAAAGTACCTAAAAGTTCATCCAATGACACAAACACAACTATTGGATGCATAAGATTTATTAGAAACCCTAATTGGACATGAATAAGCCTAGGGAGGACGAAAATGACCTAATTGTTCATCCAATGACACAAACACACCTATTGGATGCACAAGATTAGTTAGAAACCCTAATTCGACGAGAATAAGCCTAGGGAGGTGGAAAATGACCTAAATGTTCATCCAACGACACAAACACAAGTATTGGATGCACAAGATTGGTTAGAAACCCTGATTGGACTAGAATAATCCTAGGGAGGTCGAAAATGACCTAATTGTTCATCCAATGACACAAACACACCTATTGGATGCACAAGATTGGTTAGAAACCCTAATTGGACGAGAATAAGCCTAGGGAGGTCTATAATGACCTAAATGTTCATCCAATGACACAAACACAACTATTGGATGCACAAGATTGGTTAGAAACCGTAATTGGACAAGAATAAGCCTAGGGAAGTCGAAAATGACCTAAAAGTTCATCCAATGACACAAACACACCTATTGGATGCACAAGATTGGTTAGAAACCTTAATTGGACAAGAATAAGCCTAGAGATGTCGAAAAGTACCTAAAAATCATCCAATGACAGAAACACACCTATTGGATGCACTAGATTGGTTAGAAACCTTAATTGGACAAGAATAAGCCTAGGGATGTCGAAAAGTACCTTAAAATCATCCAATGACACAAACACACCTATTGGATGCACTAGATTGGCTAGAAACCCTAATTGGACAAGAATAAGACTAGCGAGGTCGGAAAGTACCTAAAACTTCATCCAATGACACAAACACAACTATTGGATGCATAAGATTTGTTAGAAACCCTAATTGGACATGAATAAGCCTAGGGAGGT
>JBBPBS010000543.1:242156-297872 GCA_037974835.1 Cicer judaicum | reverse complement strand
AAACACACCTATTGGATGCACTAGATTGGTTAGAAACCTTAATTGGACAAGAATAAGCCTAGGGATGTCGAAAAGTACCTTAAAATCATCCAATGACACAAACACACCTATTGGATGCACTAGATTGGCTAGAAACCCTAATTGGACAAGAATAAGACTAGCGAGGTCGGAAAGTACCTAAAACTTCATCCAATGACACAAACACAACTATTGGATGCATAAGATTTGTTAGAAACCCTAATTGGACATGAATAAGCCTAGGGAGGTGGGAAATGATCTAAATGTTCATCCAATTACACAAATACACCTATTGGATGCACAAGATTTGTTAAAAACCCTAATTGGACAAGAATAAGCCTAGGGAGGACGAAAATGACCTAATTGTTCATCCAATGACACAAACACACCTATTGGATGCACAAGATTGGTTAGAAACCCTAATTGGACAAGAATAAGCCTAGGGAGGTCGAAAATTACCTAAAAGTTCATCTAAAGACACAAACACACCTATTGGATGCACAAGATTGGTTAGAAACCCTAATTAGACGAGAAAAAGCCTAGGGAGGTCTATAATGACCTAAATGTTCATCCAATGACACAAACACAAGTATTGGATGCACAAGATTGCTTAGAAACCCTAATTGGACAAGAATAAGCCTAGGGAGGTCGAAAATGACCTAAATGTTCATCCAACGACACAAACACAAGTATTGGATGCACAAGATTGGTTAGAAACCCTAATTGGACAAGAATAAGCCTAGGGAGGTCGGAAAGTACCTAAAAGTTCATCCAATGACACAAACACAACTATTGGATGCATAAGATTTGTTAGAAACCCTAATTGGACATGAATAAGTCTAGGGAGGTCGAAAATGATCTAAATGTTCATCTAATTACACAAATACACCTATTGGATGCACAAGATTTGTTACAAATCCTAATTGGACAAGAATAAGCCTAGGGAGGACGAAAATGACCTAATTGTTCATCCAATGACACAAACACACCTATTGGATGCACAAGATTGGTTAGAAACCCTAATTGGACGAGAATAAGCCTAGGGAGGTCTATAATGACCTAAATGTTCATCCAACGACACAAACACAAGTATTGGATGCACAAGATTGCTTAGAAACCCTAATTGGACAAGAATAAGCCTAGTGAGGTCGAAAATGACCTAAATGTTCATCCAATGACACAAACACAAGTATTGGATGCACAAGATTGGTTAGAAACCCTAATTGGACAAGAATAAGCCTAGGGAGGTCTAAAATGACCTAAATGTTCATCCAACGACACAAACACAAGTATTGGATGCACGAGATTGGTTAGAATCCCTAATTGGACAAGAATAAGCCTAGGGAGGTCGGAAAGTACCTAAAAGTTCATCCAATGACACAAACACAACTATTGGAAGCATAAGATTTGTTAGAAACCCTAATTGGACATGAATAAGTCTAGGGAGGTCCAAAATGATCTAAATGTTCATCTAATTACACAAATACACCTATTGGATGCACAAGATTTGTTAGAAACCCTAATTGGACAAGAATAAGCCTAGGGAGGACGAAAATGACCTAATTGTTCATCCAATGACACAAACACACCTATTGGATGCACAAGATTGGTTAGAAACCCTAATTGGACGAGAATAAGCCTAGGGAGGTCTATAATGACCTAAATGTTCATCCAATGACACAAACACAACTATTGGATGCACAAGATTGGTTAGAAACCGTAATTGGACAAGAATAAGCCTAGGGAGGTCGAAAATGACCTAAAAGTTCATCCAATGACACAAACACAACTATTGGATGCATAAGATTTGTTAGAAACCCTAATTGGACATGAATAAGCCTAGGGAGGACGAAAATGACCTAATTGTTCATCCAATGACACAAACACACCTATTGGATGCACAAGATTAGTTAGAAACCCTAATTCGACGAGAATAAGCCTAGGGAGGTGGAAAATGACCTAAATGTTCATCCAACGACACAAACACAAGTATTGGATGCACAAGATTTGTTAGAAACCCTAATTGGACAAGAATAAGCCTAGGGAGGTCGAAAATGACCTAAATGTTCATCCAACGACACAAACACAAGTATTGGATGCACAAGATTGGTTAGAAACCCTAATTGGACAAGAATAAGCCTAGGGAGGTCTAAAATGACCTAAATGTTCATCCAATTACACAAACACAACTATTGGATGCACAAGATTGGTTAGAAACCCTAATTGGACAAGAATAAGCCTAGGGAGGTCGAAAATGACCTAAAAGTTCATCCAATGACACAGACACACCTATTGGATGCACAAGATTGGTTAGACACTTTAATTGGACAAGAATAAGCCTAGGGATGTCGAAAAGTACCTAAAAATCATCCAATGATACAAACACACCTATTGGATGCACTAGATTGGCTAGAAACCCAAATTGCACAAGAATAAGACTAGGGAGGTCGAAAATGACCTAAATGTTCATCCAACGACACAAACACAAGTATTGGATGCACAAGATTGGTTAGAAACCTTAATTGGAAAAAAATAAGCCTAGGGAGGTCGAAAAGTACCTAAAAATCATCCAATGACACAAACACAACTATTGGATGCACTAGATTGGCTAGAAACCCTAATTGGACAAGAATAAGACTAGCGTGGTCGAAAATGAGCTAAATGTTCATCCAACGACACAAACACAAGTATTGGATGCACAAGATTGTTTAGAAACCCTAATTGGACAAGAATAAGCCTAGGGAAGTCGAAAATGACCTAAATGTTCATCCAATGATACAAACACAAGTATTGGATGCATAAGATTGGTTAGAAACCCTAATTGGACAAGAATAAGCCTAGGGAGGTCGAAAAGTACCTAAACGTTCATCCAATGACACAAACACACCTATTGGATGCACAAGATTGGTTAGAAACCCTAATTGGACAAGAATAAGCCTAGGGAGGTCTAAAATGACCTAAATGTTCATCCAATTACACAAACACAACTATTGGATGCACAAGATTGGTTAGAAACCCTAATTGGACAAGAATAAGCCTAGGGAGGTCGAAAATGACCTAAAAGTTCATCCAATGACACAAACACACCTATTGGATGCACAAGATTAGTTAGAAACCCTAATTCGACGAGAATAAGCCTAGGGAGGTGGAAAATGACCTAAATGTTCATCCAACGACACAAACACAAGTATTGGATGCACAAGATTGGTTAGAAACCCTAATTGGACTAGAATAAGCCTAGGGAGGTCGAAAATGACCTAAATGTTCATCCAAGGACACAAACACAAGTGTTGGATGCACAAGATTGGTTAGAAACCCTAATTGGGCAAGAATAAGCCTAGGGAGGTCGAAAATGACCTAAATGTTCATCCGGCGACACAAACACAAGTATTGGATGCACAAGATTGGTTAGAAACCCTAATTGGACAAGAATAAGCCTAAGGAGGTCGGAAAGTACCTAAAAGTTCATCCAATGACACAAACACAACTATTGGATGCATAAGATTTGTTAGAAACCCTAATTGGACATGAATAAGCCTAGGGAGGACGAAAATGACCTAATTGTTCATCCAATGACACAAACACACCTATTGGATGCACAAGATTAGTTAGAAACCCTAATTCGACGAGAATAAGCCTAGGGAGGTGGAAAATGACCTAAATGTTCATCCAACGACACAAACACAAGTATTGGATGCACAAGATTGGTTAGAAACCCTGATTGGACTAGAATAATCCTAGGGAGGTCGAAAATCACCTAAATGTTCATCCAAGGACACAAACACAAGTGTTGGATGCACAAGATTGCTTAGAAACCCTAATTGGACAAGAATAAGCCTAGGGAGGTCTAAAATGACCTAAATGTTCATCCAACGACACAAACACAAGTATTGGATGCACAAGATTGGTTAGAAACCCTAATTGGACAAGAATAAGCCTAGGGAGGTCTAAAATGACCTAAGTTTTCATCCAATTACACAAACACAACTATTGGATGCACAAGATTGGTTAGAAACCCTAATTTGAAAAGAATAAGCCTAGTGAAGTCGAAAATGACCTAAATGTTCATCCAATGACACAAATACAAGTATTGGACGCACAAGATTTGTTAGAAACCCTAATTGGACAAGAATAAGACTAGGGAGGACGAAAATGACCTAAAAGTTCATCCAATGACACAAACACACCTATTGGATGCACAAGATTGGTTAGAAACCCTAATTGGACGAGAATAAGCCTAGGGAGGTCTAAAATGACGTAAATGTTCATCCAATTGCACAAACACAAGTATTGGATGCACAAGATTGGTTAGAAACCCTAATTGGACAAGAATAAGCCTAGGGAGGTCTAAAATGACCTAAATGTTCATCCAATTACACAAACACAACTATTGGATGCACAAGATTGGTTAGAAACCCTAATTGGACAAGAATAAGCCTAGGGAAGTCGAAAATGACCTAAATGTTCATCCAATGTCACAAACACAAGTATTGGATACACTAGATTGGCAAGATACCCTAATTGGACAAGAATAAGCCTAGCGAGGTCGAAAATGACCTAAATGTTCATCCAATGAAACAAACACAAGTATTGGATGCACAAGATTGGTTAGAAACCCTAATTGGACAAGAATAAGCCTAGGGAGGTCTAAAATGACCTAAATGTTCATCCAATTACACAAACACAACTATTGGATGCACAAGATTGGTTAGAAACCCTAATTGGACAAGAATAAGCCTAGGGAGGTCGAAAAGTACTTAAAACTTCATCCAATGACACAAACACAACTATTGGATGCATAAGATTTGTTAGAAACCCTAATTGGACAAGAATAAGCCTAGGGAGGTCTAAAATGACCTAAATGTTCATCCAATTACACAAACACAACTATTGGATGCACAAGATTGGTTAGAAACCCTAATTGGACGAGAATAAGCCTAGGGAGGTCTATAATGACCTAAATGTTCATCCAATGACACAAACACAACTATTGGATGCACAAGATTGGTTAGAAACCGTAATTGGACAAGAATAAGCCTAGGGAGGTCGAAAATGACCTAAAAGTTCATCCAATGACACAAACACACCTATTGGATGCACAAGATTGGTTAGAAACCTTAATTGGACAAGAATAAGCCTAGGGATGTCGAAAAGTACCTAAAAATCATCCAATGACACAAACACACCTATTGGATGCACTAGATTGGTTAGAAACCTTAATTGGACAAGAATATAAGCCTAGGGATGTCGAAAAGTACCTTAAAATCATCCAATGACACAAACACACTATTGGATGCACTAGATTGGCCAGAAACCCTAAATGGACAAGAATAAGACTAGCGAGGTCGAAAATGACCTAAATGTTCATCCAATGACACAAACACAAGTATTGGATGCACTAGATTGGCTAGATACCCTAATTGGACAAGAATAAGCCTAGCGAGGTCGAAAATGACCTAAATGTTCATCCAATGAAACAAACACAAGTATTGGATGCACAAGATTGGTTAGAAACCCTAATTTGAAAAGAATAAGCCTAGTGAAGTCGAAAATAACCTAAATGTTCATCCAATGACACAAATACAAGTATTGGACGCACAAGATTTGTTAGAAACCCTAATTGGACAAGAATAAGCCTAGGGAGGACGAAAATGACCTAAAAGTTCATCCAATGACACAAACACAACCATTGGATGCACAGGAATTGTTAGAAACCCTAATTGGAAAAGAATAAGCCTATGGAGGTCGAAAATGACCTAAATGTTTATCCAATGACACAAACACAAGTATTGGATGCACAAGATTGGTTAGAAACCCTAATTGGACAAGAATAAGCCTAGGGAGGTCTAAAATGACCTAAATGTTCATCCAATTACACAAACACAACTATTGGATGCACAAGATTGGTTAGAAACCCTAATTGGACAAGAATAAGCCTAGGGAAGTCGAAAATGACCTAAATGTTCATCCAATGTCACAAACACAAGTATTGGATGCACTAGATTGGCTAGATACCCTAATTGGACAAGAATAAGCCTAGCGAGGTCGAAAATGACCTAAATGTTCATCCAATGAAACAAACACAAGTATTGGATGCACAAGATTGGTTAGAAACCCTAATTGGACAAGAATAAGCCTAGGGAGGTCTAAAATGACCTAAATGTTCATCCAATTACACAAACACAACTATTGGATGCACAAGATTAGTTAGAAACCCTAATTCGACGAGAATAAGCCTAGGGAGGTGGAAACTGACCAAAATGTTCATCCAATGACACAAACACAAGTATTGGATGCACAAGATTGGTTAGAAACCCTAATTGGACAAGAATAAGCCTAGGGAGGTCGAAAAGTACTTAAAAGTTCATCCAATGACACAAACACAACCATTGGATGCACAGGAATTGTTAGAAACCCTAATTGGAAAAGAATAAGCCTAGGGAGGTCGAAAATGACCTAAATGTTCATCTAATCACACAAACACACCAATTGGACGCACAAGATTTGTTAGAAACCCTAATTGGACAAGAATAAGCCTAGGGAGGACGAAAATAACCTAATTGTTCATCCAATGACACAAACACACCTATTGGATGCACAAGATTGGTTAGAAACCCTAATTGGACGAGAATAAGCCTAGGGAGGTCTATAATGACCTAAATGTTCATCCAATGACACAAACACAACTATTGGATGCACAAGATTGGTTAGAAACCGTAATTGGACAAGAATAAGCCTAGGGAGGTCGAAAATGACCTAAAAGTTCATCCAATGACACAAACACAACCATTGGATGCACAGGAATTGTTAGAAACCCTAATTGCAAAAGAATAAGCCTAGGGAGGTCGAAAATGACCTAAATGTTCATCTAATCACACAAACACACCAATTGGACGCACAAGATTTGTTAGAAACCCTAATTGGACAAGAATAAACCTAGGGAGGACGAAAATGACCTAATTGTTCATCCAATGACACAAACACACCTATTGGATGCACAAGATTGGTTAGAAACCCTAATTGGACAAGAATAAGCCTAGGGAGGTCGAAAATGACCTAATTGTTCATCCAATGACACAAACACACCTATTGGATGCACAAGATTGGTTAGAAACCCTAATTGGACAAGAATAAGCCTAGGGAGGTCGAAAATGACCTAAAAGTTCATCCAATGACACAAACACACCTATTGGATGCACAAGATTGGTTAGAAACCTTAATTGGACAAGAATAAGCCTAGGGACGTCGAAAAGTACCTAAAAATCATCCATTGACACAAACACACCTATTGGATGCACTAGATTGGTTAGAAACCTTAATTGGACAAGAATAAGCCTAGGGATGTCGAAAAGTACCTAAAAATCATCCAATGACACAAACACACCTATTGGATGCACTAGATTGGCTAGACACCCTAATTGCACAAGAATAAGACTAGGGAGGTCGAAAATGACCTAAATGTTCATCCAACGACATAAACACAAGTATTGGATGCACAAGATTGTTTAGAAACCTTAATTGGAAAAAAATAAGCCTAGGGAGGTCGAAAATGACCTAAAAGTTCATCCAATGACACAAACACACCTATTGGATGCACTAGATTGGCTAGAAACCCTAATTGGACAAGAATAAGACTAGCGAGGTCGAAAATGACCTAAATGTTCATCCAACGACACAAACACAAGTATTGGATGCACAAGATTGGTTAGAAACCCTAATTGGACAAGAATAAGCCTAGGGAGGTCGGAAAGTACCTAAAAGTTCATCCAATGACACAAACACAACTATTGGATGCATAAGATTTGTTAGAAACCCTAATTGGACATGAATAAGTCTAGGGAGGTCGAAAATGATCTAAATGTTCATCTAATTACACAAATACACCTATTGGATGCACAAGATTTGTTACAAATCCTAATTGGACAAGAATAAGCCTAGGGAGGACGAAAATGACCTAATTGTTCATCCAATGACACAAACACACCTATTGGATGCACAAGATTGGTTAGAAACCCTAATTGGACAAGAATAAGCCTAGGGAGGTCTAAAATGACCTAAATGTTCATCCAATTACACAAACACAACTATTGGATGCACAAGATTGGTTAGAAACCCTAATTGGACAAGAATAAGCCTAGGGAGGTCGAAAATGACTTAAATGTTCATCCAATGACACAAATACAAGTATTGGATGCACAAGATTGGTTAGAAACCCTAATTGGACAAGAATAAGCCTAGGGAGGTCTAAAATGACCTAAATGTTCATCCAATTACACAAACACAACTATTGGATGCACAAGATTGGTTAGAAACCCTAATTGGACAAGAATAAGCCTAGGGAGGTCGAAAAGTACCTAAAAGTTCATCCAATGACACAAACACAACCATTGGATGCACAGGAATTGTTAGAAACCCTAATTGCAAAAGAATAAGCCTAGGGAGGTCGAAAATGACCTAAATGTTCATCTAATCACACAAACACACCAATTGGACGCACAAGATTTGTTAGAAACCCTAATTGGACAAGAATAAACCTAGGGAGGACGAAAATGACCTAATTGTTCATCCAATGACACAAACACACCTATTGGATGTACAAGATTGGTTAGAAACCCTAATTGGACGAGAATAAGCCTAGGGAGGTCTATAATGACCTAAATGTTCATCCAATGACACAAACACAACTATTGGATGCACAAGATTGGTTAGAAACCGTAATTGGACAAGAATAAGCCTAGGGAGGTCGAAAATGACCTAAAAGTTCATCCAATGACACAAACACAACTATTGGATGCATAAGATTTGTTAGAAACCCTAATTGGACATGAATAAGCCTAGGGAGGACGAAAATGACCTAATTGTTCATCCAATGACACAAACACACCTATTGGATGCACAAGATTAGTTAGAAACCCTAATTCGACGAGAATAAGCCTAGGGAGGTGGAAAATGACCTAAATGTTCATCCAATGACACAAACACAAGTATTGGATGCACAAGATTGGTTAGAAACCCTAATTGGACGAGAATAAGCCTAGGGAGGTCGAAAATGACCTAAATGTTCATCCAAGGACACAAACACAAGTGTTGGATGCACAAGATTGGTTAGAAACCCTAATTGGGCAAGAATAAGCCTAGGGAGGTCTAAAATGACCTAAATGTTCATCCGGCGACACAAACACAAGTATTGGATGCACAAGATTGGTTAGAAACCCTAATTGGACAAGAATAAGCCTAAGGAGGTCGGAAAGTACCTAAAAGTTCATCCAATGACACAAACACAACTATTGGATGCATAAGATTTGTTAGAAACCCTAATTGGACATGAATAAGCCTAGGGAGGACGAAAATGACCTAATTGTTCATCCAATGACACAAACACACCTATTGGATGCACAAGATTAGTTAGAAACCCTAATTCGACGAGAATAAGCCTAGGGAGGTGGAAAATGACCTAAATGTTCATCCAACGACACAAACACAAGTATTGGATGCACAAGATTGGTTAGAAACCCTGATTGGACTAGAATAATCCTAGGGAGGTCGAAAATCACCTAAATGTTCATCCAAGGACACAAACACAAGTGTTGGATGCACAAGATTGCTTAGAAACCCTAATTGGACAAGAATAAGCCTAGGGAGGTCTAAAATGACCTAAATGTTCATCCAACGACACAAACACAAGTATTGGATGCACAAGATTGGTTAGAAACCCTAATTGGACAAGAATAAGCCTAGGGAGGTCTAAAATGACCTAAGTTTTCATCCAATTACACAAACACAACTATTGGATGCACAAGATTGGTTAGAAACCCTAATTTGAAAAGAATAAGCCTAGTGAAGTCGAAAATGACCTAAATGTTCATCCAATGACACAAATACAAGTATTGGACGCACAAGATTTGTTAGAAACCCTAATTGGACAAGAATAAGACTAGGGAGGACGAAAATGACCTAAAAGTTCATCCAATGACACAAACACACCTATTGGATGCACAAGATTGGTTAGAAACCCTAATTGGACGAGAATAAGCCTAGGGAGGTCTAAAATGACGTAAATGTTCATCCAATTGCACAAACACAAGTATTGGATGCACAAGATTGGTTAGAAACCCTAATTGGACAAGAATAAGCCTAGGGAGGTCTAAAATGACCTAAATGTTCATCCAATGACACAAACACAACTATTGGATGCACAAGATTGGTTAGAAACCCTAATTGGACAAGAATAAGCCTAGGGAGGTCGAAAATGACCTAAAAGTTCATCCAATGACACAAACACACCTATTGGATGCACAAGATTGGTTAGAAACCTTAATTGGACAAGAATAAGCCTAGGGATGTCGAAAAGTACCTAAAAATCATCCAATGACACAAACACACCTATTGGATGCACTAGATTGGTTAGAAACCTTAATTGGACAAGAATAAGCCTAGGGATGTCGAAAAGTACCTTAAAATCATCCAATGACACAAACACACCTATTGGATGCACAAGATTGCTTAGAAACCCTAATTGGACAACAATAAGCCTAGTGAGGTCGAAAATGACCTAAATGTTCATCCAATGAAACAAACACAAGTATTGGATGCACAAGATTGGTTAGAAACCCTAATTGGACAAGAATAAGCCTAGGGAGGTCTAAAATGACCTAAAAGTTCATCCAATGACACAAACACACCTATTGGATGCACAAGATTGGTTAGAAACCTTAATTGGACAAGAATAAGCCTAGGGATGTCGAAAAGTATCTAAAAATCATCCAATGACAGAAACACACCTATTGGATGCACAGGAATTGGTTAGAAACCTTAATTGGACAAGAATAAGCCTAGGGATGTCGAAAAGTACCTTAAAATCATCCAATGACACAAACACACCTATTGGATGCACTAGATTGGCTAGAAACCCTAATTGGACAAGAATAAGACTAGCGAGGTCGGAAAGTACCTAAAACTTCATCCAATGACACAAACACAACTATTGGATGCATAAGATTTGTTAGAAACCCTAATTGGACATGAATAAGCCTAGGGAGGTCGGAAATGATCTAAATGTTCATCCAATTACACAAATACACCTATTGGATGCACAAGATTTGTTAAAAACCCTAATTGGACAAGAATAAGCCTAGGGAGGACGAAAATGACCTAATTGTTCATCCAATGACACAAACACACCTATTGGATGCACAAGATTGGTTAGAAACCCTAATTGGACAAGAATAAGCCTAGGGAGGTCCAAAAGTACCTAAAAGTTCATCTAATGACACAAACACACCTATTGGATGCACAAGATTGGTTAGAAACCCTAATTGGACGAGAATAAGCCTAGGGAGGTCTATAATGACCTAAATGTTCATCCAATGACACAAACACAAGTATTGGATGCACAAGATTGCTTAGAAACCCTAATTGGACAAGAATAAGCCTAGGGAGGTCGAAAATGACCTAAATGTTCATCCAACGACACAAACACAAGTATTGGATGCACAAGATTGGTTAGAAACCCTAATTGGACAAGAATAAGCCTAGGGAGGTCGGAAAGTACCTAAAAGTTCATCCAACGACACAAACACAACTATTGGATGCATAAGATTTGTTAGAAACCCTAATTGGACATGAATAAGCCTAGGGAGGTCGGAAATGATCTAAATGTTCATCCAATTACACAAATACACCTATTGGATGCACAAGATTTGTTAAAAACCCTAATTGGACAAGAATAAGCCTAGGGAGGACGAAAATGACCTAATTGTTCATCCAATGACACAAACACACCTATTGGATGCACAAGATTGGTTAGAAACCCTAATTGGACAAGAATAAGCCTAGGGAGGTCTAAAAGTACCTAAAAGTTCTTCCAATGACACAAACACACATATTGGATGCACAAGATTGGTTAGAAACCTTAATTGGACGAGAATAAGCCTAGGGAGGTCTATAATGACCTAAATGTTCATGCAATGACACAAACACAAGTATTGGATGCACAAGATTGCTTAGAAACCCTAATTGGACAAGAATATGCCTAGGGAGGTCGAAAATGACCTAAATGTTCATCCAATGACACAAACACAAGTATTGGATGCACAAGATTGGTTAGAAACCCTAATTGGACAAGAATAAGCCTAGGGAGGTCGAAAAAGACCTAAAAGTTCTTCCAATGACACAAACACGACTATTGGATGCACAAGGTTGGTTAGAAACCCTAATTGGACAAAAATAAGCCTAGGGTGGTCGAAAATGACGTAAATGTTCATCCAATGACACAAACACACCTATTGGATGCCCAAGATTTGTTAGAAACCCTAATTGGACAAGAATAAGCCTAGGGAGGACGAAAATGCCCTAAATGTTCATCCAATGACACAAACACACCTATTGGATGCACAAGATTTGTTAGAAACCCTAATTGAACAAGAATAAGCCTAGGGAGGTCGAAAATGACCTAAAAGTTCATCCAATGACACAAACACACCTATTGGATGCACAAGATTGGTTAAAAACCCTAATTGGACAAGAATAAGCCTAGGGAGGTCGAAAATGACCTAAAAGTTCATCCAATGACACAAACACACCTATTGGATGCACAAGATTTG
The DNA here is from genome assembly GCA_037974835.1 of Cicer judaicum. NCBI lineage: Eukaryota > Viridiplantae > Streptophyta > Magnoliopsida > Fabales > Fabaceae > Cicer > Cicer judaicum. The sequence goes on along the minus strand of JBBPBS010000543.1, from coordinate 285,252 downwards.
TTAGAAACCCTAATTGGACAAGAATAAGCCTAGGGAGGACGAAAATAACCTAATTGTTCATCCAATGACACAAACACACCTATTGGATGCACAAGATTGGTTAGAAACCCTAATTGGACGAGAATAAGCCTAGGGAGGTCTATAATGACCTAAATGTTCATCCAATGACACAAACACAACTATTGGATGCACAAGATTGGTTAGAAACCGTAATTGGACAAGAATAAGCCTAGGGAGGTCGAAAATGACCTAAAAGTTCATCCAATGACACAAACACAACTATTGGATGCATAAGATTTGTTAGAAACCCTAATTGGACATGAATAAGCCTAGGGAGGACGAAAATGACCTAATTGTTCATCCAATGACACAAACACACCTATTGGATGCACAAGATTAGTTAGAAACCCTAATTCGACGAGAATAAGCCTAGGGAGGTGGAAAATGACCTAAATGTTCATCCAATGACACAAACACAAGTATTGGATGCACAAGATTGGTTAGAAACCCTAATTGGACGAGAATAAGCCTAGGGAGGTCGAAAATGACCTAAATGTTCATCCAAGGACACAAACACAAGTGTTGGATGCACAAGATTGGTTAGAAACCCTAATTGGACAAGAATAAGCCTAGGGAGGTCTAAAATGACCTAAATGTTTCTCCAACGACACAAACACAAGTATTGGATGCACAAGATTGGTTAGAAACCCTAATTGGACAAGAATAAGCCTAGGGAGGTCTAAAATGACCTAAATGTTCATCCAATTACACAAACACAACTATTGGATGCACAAGATTGGTTAGAAACCCTAATTGGACAAGAATAAGCCTAGGGAGGTCGAAAAGTACCTAAAAGTTCATCCAATGACACAAACACAACCATTGGATGCACAGGAATTGTTAGAAACCCTAATTGGAAAAGAATAAGCCTAGGGAGGTCGAAAATGACCTAAATGTTCATCTAATCACACAAACACACCAATTGGACGCACAAGATTTGTTAGAAACCCTAATTGGACAAGAATAAGCCTAAGGAGGACGAAAATGACCTAATTGTTCATCCAATGACACAAACACACCTATTGGATGCACAAGATTGGTCAGAAACCCTAATTGGACTAGAATAAGCCTAGGGAGGTCGAAAATGACCTAAATGTTCATCCAAGGACACAAACACAAGTGTTGGATGCACAAGATTGGTTAGAAACCCTAATTGGACAAGAATAAGCCTAGGGAGGTCTAAAATGACCTAAATGTTCATCCGACGACACAAACACAAGTATTGGATGCACAAGATTGGTTAGAAACCCTAATTGGACAAGAATAAGCCTAAGGAGGTCGGAAAGTACCTAAAAGTTCATCCAATGACACAAACACAACTATTGGATGCATAAGATTTGTTAGAAACCCTAACTGGACATGAATAAGCCTAGGGAGGACGAAAATGACCTAATTGTTCATCCAATGACACAAACACACCTATTGGATGCACAAGATTAGTTAGAAACCCTAATTCGACGAGAATAAGCCTAGGGAGGTGGAAAATGACCTAAATGTTCATCCAACGACACAAACACAAGTATTGGATGCACAAGATTTGTTAGAAACCCTAATTGGACAAGAATAAGCCTAGGGAGGTCTAAAATGACCTAAATGTTCATCCGACGACACAAACACAAGTATTGGATGCACAAGATTGGTTAGAAACCCTAATTGGACAAGAATAAGCCTAAGGAGGTCGGAAAGTACCTAAAAGTTCATCCAATGACACAAACACAACTATTGGATGCATAAGATTTATTAGAAACCCTAATTGGACATGAATAAGCCTAGGGAGGACGAAAATGACCTAATTGTTCATCCAATGACACAAACACACCTATTGGATGCACAAGATTAGTTAGAAACCCTAATTCGACGAGAATAAGCCTAGGGAGGTGGAAAATGACCTAAATGTTCATCCAATGACACAAACACAAGTATTGGATGCACAAGATTGGTTAGAAACCCTAATTGGACAAGAATAAGCCTAGGGAGGTCGAAAATGACCTAAATGTTCATCCAACGACACAAACACAAGTATTGGATGCACAAGATTGGTTAGAAACCCTAATTGGACAAGAATAAGCCTAGGGAGGTCGGAAAGTACCTAAAAGTTCATCCAATGACACAAACACAACTATTGGATGCATAAGATTTGTTAGAAACCCTAATTGGACATGAATAAGTCTAGGGAGGTCGAAAATGATCTAAATGTTCATCTAATTACACAAATACACCTATTGGATGCACAAGATTTGTTACAAATCCTAATTGGACAAGAATAAGCCTAGGGAGGACGAAAATGACCTAATTGTTCATCCAATGACACAAACACACCTATTGGATGCACAAGATTGGTTAGAAACCCTAATTGGACGAGAATAAGCCTAGGGAGGTCTATAATGACCTAAATGTTCATCCAACGACACAAACACAAGTATTGGATGCACAAGATTGGTTAGAAACCCTAATTGGACAAGAATAAGCCTAGGGAGGTCTAAAATGACCTAAATGTTCATCCAACGACACAAACACAAGTATTGGATGCACGAGATTGGTTAGAAACCTTGATTGGAAAAAAATAAACCTAGGGAGGTCGAAAAGTACCTAAAAATCATCCAATGACACAAACACAACTATTGGATGCACTAGATTGGCTAGAAACCCTAATTGGACAAGAATAAGACTAGCGAGGTCGAAAATGACCTAAATGTTCATCCAATGACACAAACACAAGTATTGGATGCACAAGATTGGTTAGAAACCCTAATTGGACAAGAATAAGCCTAGGGAGGTCGGAAAGTACCTAAAAGTTCATCCAATGACACAAACACAACTATTGGAAGCATAAGATTTGTTAGAAACCCTAATTGGACATGAATAAGTCTAGGGAGGTCCAAAATGATCTAAATGTTCATCTAATTACACAAATACACCTATTGGATGCACAAGATTTGTTACAAATCCTAATTGGACAAGAATAAGCCTAGGGAGGACGAAAATGACCTAATTGTTCATCCAATGACACAAACACACCTATTGGATGCACAAGATTTGTTAGAAACACTAATTGGACAAGAATAAGGCTAGGGAGGACGAAAATGACCTAATTGTTCATCCAATGACACAAACACACCTATTGGATGCACAAGATTGGTTAGAAACCCTAATTGGACGAGAAAAAGCCTAGGGAGGTCGAAAATGACCTAAATGTTCATCCAATGACACAAACACAAGTATTGGATGCACAAGATTGGTTAGAAACCCTAATTGGACTAGAATAAGCCTAGCGAGGTCGAAAATGACCTAAATGTTCATCCAAGGACACAAACACAAGTGTTGGATGCACAAGATTGGTTAGAAACCCTAATTGGACAAGAATAAGCCTAGGGAGGTCTAAAATGACCTAAATGTTCATCCAACGACACAAACACAAGTATTGGATGCACAAGATTGGTTAGAAACCATAATTGGACAAGAATAAGCCTAGGGAGGTCTAAAATGACCTAAATGTTCATCCAATTACACAAACACAAGTATTGGATGCACAAGATTGGTTAGAAACCCTAATTAGACAAGAATAAGCCTAGGGAGGTCGAAAAGTACCTAAAAGTTCATCCAATGACACAAACACAACCATTGGATGCACAAGAATTGTTAGAAACCCTAATTGGACAAGATTAAGTTTAGGGAGGACGAAAATGACGTAAATGTTCATCCAATAACACAAAACACCTATTAGATGCACAAGATTGGTTAGAAACCCTAATTGGACAAGAACTAGCCTAGGGAGGACGAAAATGACCTAATTGTTCATCCAATGACACAAACATACCTATTGGATGCACAAGATTGGTTAGAAACCCTAATTGGACGAGAATAAGCCTAGGGAGGTCTAAAATGACCTAAATGTTCATTCAATGACACAAACACAAGTATTGGATGCACAAGATTGGTTAGAAACCCTAATTGGACAAGAATAAGCCTAGGGAGGTCGAAAATGACCTAAATGTTCATCCAATGACACAAACACAACTATTGGATGCACAAGATTGGTTAGAAACCCTAATTGGACAAGAATAAGCCTAGGGAGGTCGAAAATGACCTAAAAGTTCATCCAATGACACAAACACACCTATTGGATGCACAAGATTGGTTAGAAACCCTAATTGGACAAGAATAAGCCTAGGGAAGTCGAAAATGACCTAAATGTTCATCCAATGACACAAACACAACTATTGGATGCATAAGATTTGTTAGAAACCCTAATTGGACATGAATAAGCCTAGGGAGGACGAAAATGACCTAATTGTTCATCCAATGACACAAACACACCTATTGGATGCACAAGATTAGTTAGAAACCCTAATTCGACGAGAATAAGCCTAGGGAGGTGGAAAATGACCTAAATGTTCATCCAATGACACAAACACAAGTATTGGATGCACAAGATTGGTTAGAAACCCTAATTGGACGAGAATAAGCCTAGGGAGGTCGAAAATGACCTAAATGTTCATCCAAGGACACAAACACAAGTGTTGGATGCACAAGATTGGTTAGAAACCCTAATTGGGCAAGAATAAGCCTAGGGAGGTCTAAAATGACCTAAATGTTCATCCGGCGACACAAACACAAGTATTGGATGCACAAGATTGGTTAGAAACCCTAATTGGACAAGAATAAGCCTAAGGAGGTCGGAAAGTACCTAAAAGTTCATCCAATGACACAAACACAACTATTGGATGCATAAGATTTGTTAGAAACCCTAATTGGACATGAATAAGCCTAGGGAGGACGAAAATGACCTAATTGTTCATCCAAAGACACAAACACACCCATTGGATGCACAAGATTAGTTAGAAACCCTAATTCGACGAGAATAAGCCTAGGGAGGTGGAAAATGACCTAAATGTTCATCCAATGACACAAACACAAGTATTGGATGCACAAGATTGGTCAGAAACCCTAATTGGACTAGAATAAGCCTAGGGAGGTCGAAAATGACCTAAATGTTCATCCAAGGACACAAACACAAGTGTTGGATGCACAAGATTGGTTAGAAACCCTAATTGGACAAGAATAAGCCTAGGGAGGTCGGAAAGTACCTAAAAGTTCATCCAATGACACAAACACAACTATTGGATGCATAAGATTTGTTAGAAACCCTAATTGGACATGAATAAGCCTAGGGAGGACGAAAATGACCTAATTGTTCATCCAAAGACACAAACACACCCATTGGATGCACAAGATTAGTTAGAAACCCTAATTCGACGAGAATAAGCCTAGGGAGGTGGAAAATGACCTAAATGTTCATCCAATGACACAAACACAAGTATTGGATGCACAAGATTGGTCAGAAACCCTAATTGGACTAGAATAAGCCTAGGGAGGTCGAAAATGACCTAAATGTTCATCCAAGGACACAAACACAAGTGTTGGATGCACAAGATTGGTTAGAAACCCTAATTGGACAAGAATAAGCCTAGGGAGGTCTAAAATGACCTAAATGTTCATCCGACGACACAAACACAAGTATTGGATGCACAAGATTGGTTAGAAACCCTAATTGGACAAGAATAAGCCTAGGGAGGTCTAAAATGACCTAAATGTTCATCCAATTACACAAACACAACTATTGGATGCACAAGATTGGTTAGAAACCCTAATTGGACAAGAATAAGCCTAGGGAGGTCGAAAATGACTTAAATAATCATCCAATGATACAAACACAAGTATTGGATGCACAAGATTGGTTAGAAACCCTAATTGGACAAGAATAAGCCTAGGGAGGTCGAAAATGACCTAAATGTTCATCGAATTACACAAACACACCAATTGGACGCACAAGATTGGTAAGAAACCATAATTGGACAAGAATAGGCCTAGGGAGGTCGAAAATGACCTAAATGTTCATCCAATGACACAAACACAAGTATTGGATGCACAAGATTGGTTAGAAACCCTAATTGGACAAGAATAAGCCTAGGGAAGTCTAAAATGACCTAAATGTTCATCCAATTACACAAACACAACTATTGGATGCACAAGATTGGTTAGAAACCCTAATTGGACAAGAATAAGCCTAGGGAGGTCGAAAATGACCTAATTGTTCATCCAATGACACAAACACACCTATTGGATGCACAAGATTGGTTAGAAACCCTAATTGGACGAGAATAAGCCTAGGGAGGTCTAAAATGACCTAAATGTTCATTCAATGACACAAACACAAGTATTGGATGCACAAGATTGGTTAGAAACCCTAATTGGACAAGAATAAGCCTAGGGAGGTCGAAAATGACCTAAATGTTCATCCAATGACACAAACACAAGTATTGGATGCACAAGATTGGTTTGAAACCCTAATTGGACAAAAATAAGCCTAGGGAAGTCTAAAATGACCTAAATGTTCATCCAATTACACAAACACAACTATTGGATGCACAAGATTGGTTAGAAACCCTAATTGGACAAGAATAAGCCTAGGGAGGTCGAAAATGACCTAATTGTTCATCCAATGACACAAACACACCTATTGGATGCACAAGATTGGTTAGAAACCATAATTGGACAAGAATAGGCCTAGGGAGGTCTAAAATGACCTAAATGTTCATCCAATTACAGAAACACAAGTATTGGATGCACAAGATTGGTTAGAAACCCTAATTGGACAAGAATAAGCCTAGGGAGGTCTAAAATGACCTAAATGTTCATCCAATTACACAAACACAACTATTGGATGCACAAGATTGGTTAGAAACCCTAATTGGACAAGAATAAGCCTAGGGAGGTCTAAAATGACCTAAATGTTCATCCAATTACACAAACAAAAGTATTGGATGCACAAGATTGGTTAGAAACCCTAATTGGACAAGAATAAGCCTAGGGAGGTCTAAAATGACCTAAATGTTCATCCAATTACACAAACACAACTATTGGATGCACAAGATTGGTTAGAAACCCTAATTGGACAAGAATAAGCCTAGGGAAGTCGAAAATGACCTAAATGTTCATCCAATGATACAAACACAAGTATTGGATGCACAAGATTGGTTAGAAACCCTAATTGGACAAGAATAAGCCTAGGGAGGTCGAAAATGACCTAAATGTTCATCTAATTAAACAAACACACCAATTGGACGTACAAGATTTGTTAGAAACCGTAATTGGATAAGAATAAGCCTAGGGAGGACGAAAATGACCTAATTGTTGATCCAATGACACAAACACACCTATTGGATGCACAAGATTGGTAAGAAACCATAATTGGACAAGAATAGGCCTAGGGTGGTCGAAAATGACCTAAATGTTCATCCAATGACACAAACACAAGTATTGGATGCACAAGATTGGTTAGATACCCTAATTGGACGAGAATAAGCCTAGGGCACAAGATTGGTTAGAAACCCTAATTGGACAAGAATAAGCCTAGGGAGGTCTAAAATGACCTAAATGTTCATCCAATTACACAAACACAACTATTGGATGCACAAGATTGGTTAGAAACCCTAATTGGACAAGAATAAGCCTAAGGAGGTCGAAAATGACTTAAATGTTCATCCAATTACACAAACACAACTATTGGATGCACAAGATTGGTTAGAAACCCTAATTGAACGAGAATAAGCCTAGGGAGTTCAAAAATGACCTAAATGTTCATCCAATGACACAAACACAAGTATTGGATGCACAAGATTGGTTAGAAACCCCAATTGGACAAGAATAAGCCTAGGGAGGTCTAAAATGACCTAAATGTTCATCCAATGATACAAACACAAGTATTGGATGCACAAGATTGGTTAGAAACCCTAATTGGACAAGAATAAGCCTAGGGAGGTCTAAAATGACCTAAATGTTCATCCAATTACACAAACACAACTATTGGATGCACAAGATTGGTTAGAAACCCTAATTGGACAAGAATAAGCCTAGGGAAGTCGAAAATGACCTAAATGTTCATCCAATGTCACAAACACAAGTATTGGATGCACTAGATTGGCTAGATACCCTAATTGGACAAGAATAAGCCTAGCGAGGTCGAAAATGAACTAAATGTTCATCCAATGAAACAAACACAAGTATTGGATGCACAAGATTGGTTAGAAACCCTAATTGGACAAGAATAAGCCTATGGAGGTCGAAAATGACCTAAATGTTCATCCAATGACACAAACACAAGTATTGGATGCACAAGATTGGTTAGAAACCCTAATTGGACAAGAATAAGCCTAGGGAGGTCTAAAATGACCTAAATGTTCATCCAATTACACAAACACAACTATTGGATGCACAAGATTGGTTAGAAACCCTAATTGGACAACAATAAGCCTAGGGAGGTCGAAAAGTACCTAAAAGTTCATCCAATGACACAAACACAACCATTGGATGCACAGGAATTGTTAGAAACCCTAATTGCAAAAGAATAAGCCTAGGGAGGTCGAAAATGACCTAAATGTTCATCTAATCACACAAACACACCAATTGGACGCACAAGATTTGTTAGAAACCCTAATTGGACAAGAATAAACCTAGGGAGGACGAAAATGACCTAATTGTTCATCCAATGACACAAACACACCTATTGGATGCACAAGATTGGTTAGAAACCCTAATTGGACGAGAATAAGCCTAGGGAGGTCTATAATGACCTAAATGTTCATCCAATGACACAAACACAACTATTGGATGCACAAGATTGGTTAGAAACCGTAATTGGACAAGAATAAGCCTAGGGAGGTCGAAAATGACCTAAAAGTTCATCCAATGACACAAACACACCTATTGGATGCACAAGATTGGTTAGAAACCTTAATTGGACAAGAATAAGCCTAGGGATGTCGAAAATGACCTAAATGTTCATCTAATCACACAAACACACCAATTGGACGCACAAGATTTGTTAGAAACCCTAATTGGACAAGAATAAGCCTATGGAGGACGAAAATGACCTAATTGTTTATCCAATGACACAAACACACCTATTGGATGCACAAGATTGGTTAGAAACCCTAATTGGACGAGAATAAGCCTAGGGAGGTCTATAATGACCTAAATGTTCATCCAATGACAGAAACACAACTATTGGATGTACAAGATTGGTTAGAAACCGTAATTGGACAAGAATAAGCCTAGGGAGGTCGAAAATGACCTAAAAGTTCATCCAATGACACAAACACACCTATTGGATGCACAAGATTGGTTAGAAACCTTAATTGGACAAGAATAAGCCTAGGGATGTCGAAAAGTACCTAAAAATCATCCAATGACACAAACACACCTATTGGATGCACTAGATTGGCTAGACACCCTAATTGCACAAGAATAAGACTAGGGAGGTCGAAAATGACCTAAATGTTCATCCAACGACATAAACACAAGTATTGGATGCACAAGATTGTTTAGAAACCTTAATTGGAAAAAAATAAGCCTAGGGAGGTCGAAAATGACCTAAAAGTTCATCCAATGACACAAACACACCTATTGGATGCACTAGATTGGCTAGAAACCCTAATTGGACAAGAATAAGACTAGCGAGGTCGAAATTGACCTAAATGTTCATCCAACGACACAAACACAAGTATTGGATGCACAAGATTGGTTAGAAACCCTAATTGGACAAGAATAAGCCTAGGGAGGTCGGAAAGTACCTAAAAGTTCATCCAACGACACAAACACAACTATTGGATGCATAAGATTTGTTAGAAACCCTAATTGGACATGAATAAGCCTAGGGAGGTCGGAAATGATCTAAATGTTCATCCAATTACACAAATACACCTATTGGATGCACAAGATTTGTTAAAAACCCTAATTGGACAAGAATAAGCCTAGGGAGGACGAAAATGACCTAATTGTTCATCCAATGACACAAACACACCTATTGGATGCACAAGATTGGTTAGAAACCCTAATTGGACAAGAATAAGCCTAGGGAGGTCGAAAAGTACCTAAAAGTTCATCCAATGACACAAACACAACTATTGGATGCATAAGATTTGTTAGAAACCCTAATTGGACATGAATAAGCCTAGGGAGGTCGAAAATGATCTAAATGTTCATCTAATTACACAAATACACCTATTGGATGCACAAGATTTGTTACAAATCCTAATTGGACAAGAATAAGCCTAGGGAGGACGAAAATGACCTAATTGTTCATCCAATGACACAAACACACCTATTGGATGCACAAGATTTGTTAGAAACACTAATTGGACAAGAATAAGGCTAGGGAGGACGAAAATGACCTAATTGTTCATCCAATGACACAAACACACCTATTGGATGCACAAGATTGGTTAGAAACCCTAATTGGACGAGAAAAAGCCTAGGGAGGTCGAAAATGACCTAAATGTTCATCCAATGACACAAACACAAGTATTGGATGCACAAGATTGGTTAGAAACCCTAATTGGACTAGAATAAGCCTAGCGAGGTCGAAAATGACCTAAATGTTCATCCAAGGACACAAACACAAGTGTTGGATGCACAAGATTGGTTAGAAACCCTAATTGGACAAGAATAAGCCTAGGGAGGTCTAAAATGACCTAAATGTTCATCCAACGACACAAACACAAGTATTGGATGCACAAGATTGGTTAGAAACCATAATTGGACAAGAATAAGCCTAGGGAGGTCTAAAATGACCTAAATGTTCATCCAATTACAGAAACACAAGTATTGGATGCACAAGATTGGTTAGAAACCCTAATTGGACAAGAATAAGCCTAGGGAGGTCGAAAAGTACCTAAAAGTTCATCCAATGACACAAACACAACCATTGGATGCACAAGAATTGTTAGAAACCCTAATTGGAAAAGAATAAGCCTAGGGAGGTCTAAAATGACCTAACTGTTCATCTAATTACACAAACACACCAATTGGACGCACAAGATTTGTAAGAAACCCTAATTGGACAAGCCTAAGCCTAGGGAGGACGAAAATGACATAATTGTTCATCCAATGACACAAACATACCTATTGGATGCACAAGATTGGTTAGAAACCCTAATTGGACGAGAATAAGCCTAGGGAGGTCTAAAATGACCTAAATGTTCATTCAATGACACAAACACAAGTATTGGATGCACAAGATTGGTTAGAAACCCTAATTGGACAAGAATAAGCCTAGGGAGGTCGAAAATGACCTAAATGTTCATCCAATGACACAAACACAAGTATTGGATGCACAAGATTGGTTTGAAACCCTAATTGGACAAAAATAAGCCTAGGGAAGTCTAAAATGACCTAAATGTTCATCCAATTACACAAACACAACTATTGGATGCACAAGATTGGTTAGAAACCCTAATTGGACAAGAATAAGCCTAGGGAGGTCGAAAATGACCTAATTGTTCATCCAATGACACAAACACACCTATTGGATGCACAAGATTTGTTAGAAACACTAATTGGACAAGAATAAGGCTAGGGAGGACGAAAATGACCTAATTGTTCATCCAATGACACAAACACACCTATTGGATGCACAAGATTGGTTAGAAACCCTAATTGGACTAGAATAAGCCTAGCGAGGTCGAAAATGACCTAAATGTTCATCCAAGGACACAAACACAAGTGTTGGATGCACAAGATTGGTTAGAAACCCTAATTGGACAAGAATAAGCCTAGGGAGGTCTAAAATGACCTAAATGTTCATCCAACGACACAAACACAAGTATTGGATGCACAAGATTGGTTAGAAACCATAATTGGACAAGAATAAGCCTAGGGAGGTCTAAAATGACCTAAATGTTCATCCAATTACAGAAACACAAGTATTGGATGCACAAGATTGGTTAGAAACCCTAATTGGACAAGAATAAGCCTAGGGAGGTCGAAAAGTACCTAAAAGTTCATCCAATGACACAAACACAACCATTGGATGCACAAGAATTGTTAGAAACCCTAATTGGAAAAGAATAAGCCTAGGGAGGTCTAAAATGACCTAACTGTTCATCTAATTACACAAACACACCAATTGGACGCACAAGATTTGTAAGAAACCCTAATTGGACAAGCCTAAGCCTAGGGAGGACGAAAATGACATAATTGTTCATCCAATGACACAAACATACCTATTGGATGCACAAGATTGGTTAGAAACCCTAATTGGACGAGAATAAGCCTAGGGAGGTCTAAAATGACCTAAATGTTCATTCAATGACACAAACACAAGTATTGGATGCACAAGATTGGTTAGAAACCCTAATTGGACAAGAATAAGCCTAGGGAGGTCGAAAATGACCTAAATGTTCATCCAATGACACAAACACAAGTATTGGATGCACAAGATTGGTTTGAAACCCTAATTGGACAAAAATAAGCCTAGGGAAGTCTAAAATGACCTAAATGTTCATCCAATTACACAAACACAACTATTGGATGCACAAGATTGGTTAGAAACCCTAATTGGACAAGAATAAGCCTAGGGAGGTCGAAAATGACCTAATTGTTCATCCAATGACACAAACACACCTATTGGATGCACAAGATTTGTTAGAAACACTAATTGGACAAGAATAAGGCTAGGGAGGACGAAAATGACCTAATTGTTCATCCAATGACACAAACACACCTATTGGATGCACAAGATTGGTTAGAAACCCTAATTGGACGAGAATAAGCCTAGGGAGGTCGAAAATGACCTAAATGTTCATCCAATGACACAAACACAAGTATTCGATGCACAAGATTGGTTAGAAACCCTAATTGGACTAGAATAAGACTAGGGAGGTCGAAAATGACCTAAATGTTCATCCACGGACACAAACACAAGTGTTGGATGCACAAGATTGGTTAGAAACCCTAATTGGACAAGAATAAGCCTAGGGAGGTCTAAAATGACCTAAATGTTCATCCAACGACACAAACACAAGTATTGGATGCACAAGATTGGTTAGAAACCATAATTGGACAAGAATAAGCCTAGGGAGGTCTAAAATGACCTAAATGTTCATCCAATTACAGAAACACAAGTATTGGATGCACAAGATTGGTTAGAAACCCTAATTGGACAAGAATAAGCCTAGGGAGGTCGAAAAGTACCTAAAATTTCATCCAATGACACAAACACAACCATTGGATGCACAAGAATTGTTAGAAACCCTAATTGGAAAAGAATAAGCCTAGGGAGGTCTAAAATGACCTAAATGTTCATCTAATTACACAAACACACCAATTGGACGCACAAGATTTGTAAGAAACCCTAATTGGACAAGCCTAAGCCTAGGGAGGACGAAAATGACATAATTGTTCATCCAATGACACAAACATACCTATTGGATGCACAAGATTGGTTAGAAACCCTAATTGGACTAGAATAAGCCTAGGGAGGTCAAAAATGATCTAAATGTTCATCTAATTACACAAACACACCTATTGGATGCACAAGATTTGTTAGAAACACTAATTGGACAAGAATAAGGCTAGGGAGGACGAAAATGACCTAATTGTTCATCCAATGACACAAACACACCTATTGGATACACAAGATTTGTTAGAAACACTAATTGGACAAGAATAAGGCTAGGGAGGACGAAACTGACCTAATTGTTCATCCAATGACACAAACACACCTATTGGATGCACAAGATTGGTTAGAAACCCTAATTGGACGAGAATAAGCCTAGGGAGGTCGAAAATGACCTAAATGTTCATCCAATGACACAAACACAAGTATTCGATGCACAAGATTGGTTAGAAACCCTAATTGGACTAGAATAAGCCTAGGGAGGTCGAAAATGACCTAATTGTTCATCCATAGACACAAACACAAGTGTTGGATGAACAAGATTGGTTAGAAACCCTAATTGGACAAGAATAAGCCTAGGGAGGTCTAAAATGAACTAAATGTTCATCCAACGACACAAACACAAGTATTGGATGCACAAGATTGGTTAGAAACCTTAATTGGAAAAAAATAAGCCTAGGGAGGTCGAAAAGTACCTAAAAATCATCCAATGACACAAACACAACTATTGGATGCACTAGATTGGCTAGAAACCCTAATTGGACAAGAATAAGACTAGCGTGGTCGAAAATGACCTAAATGTTCATCCAATGACACAAACACACCTATTGGATGCACAAGATTGGTTAGAAACCCTAATTGGACGAGAATAAGCCTAGGGAGGTCGAAAATGACCTAAATGTTCATCCAATGACACAAACACAAGTATTCGATGCACAAGATTGGTTAGAAACCCTAATTGGACTAGAATAAGCCTAGGGAGGTCGAAAATGACCTAAATGTTCATCCAAGGACACAAACACAAGTGTTGGATGCACTAGATTGGTTAGAAACCCTAATTGGACAAGAATAAGCCTAGGGAGGTCTAAAATGACCTAAATGTTCATCCAACGACACAAACACAAGTATTGGATGCACAAGATTGGTTAGAAACCTTAATTGGAAAAAAATAAGCCTAGGGAGGTCGAAAAGTACCTAAAAATCATCCAATGACACAAACACAACTATTGGATGCACTAGATTGGCTAGAAACTCTAATTGGATAAGAATAAGACTAGCGAGGTCGAAAATGACCTAAATGTTCATCCAACGACACAAACACAAGTATTGGATGCACAAGATTGGTTAGAAACCCTAATTGGACAAGAATAAGCCTAGGGAGGTCTAAAATGACCTAAATGTTTATCCAATTACACAAACACAACTATTGGATGCACAAGATTGGTTAGAAACCCTAATTGGACAAGAATAAGCCTAGGGAAGTCGAAAATGACCTAAATGTTCATCCAATGACACAAACACAAGTATTGGATGCACAAGATTGGCTAGAAACCCTAATTGGATAAGAATTAGACTAGCGTGGTCGCAAATGACCTAAATGTTCATCCAACGACACAAACACAAGTATTGGATGCACAAGATTGGTTAGAAACCCTAATTGGACAAGAATAAGCCTAGGGAGGTCTAAAATGACCTAAAAGTTCATCCAATGACACAAACACACCTATTGGATGCACAAGATTGGTTAGAAACCTTAATTGGACAAGAATAAGCCTAGGGATGTCGAAAAGTACCAAAAAATCATCGAATGACACAAACACACCTATTGGATGCACTAGATTGGCTAGAAACCCTAATTGCACAAGAATAAGACTAGGGAGGTCGAAAATGACCTAAATGTTCATCCAATGACACAAACACAAGTATTCGATGCACAAGATTGGTTAGAAACCCTAATTGGACTAGAATAAGCCTAGGGAGGTCAAAAATGATCTAAATGTTCATCTAATTACACAAACACACCTATTGGATGCACAAGATTTGTTAGAAACACTAATTGGACAAGAATAAGGCTAGGGAGGACGAAAATGACCTAATTGTTCATCCAATGACACAAACACACCTATTGGATACACAAGATTTGTTAGAAACACTAATTGGACAAGAATAAGGCTAGGGAGGACGAAAATGACCTAAATGTTCATCCAATGACACAAACACACCTATTGGATGCACAAGATTGGTTAGAAACCCTAATTGGACGAGAATAAGCCTAGGGAGGTCGAAAATGACCTAAATGTTCATCCAATGACACAAACACAAGTATTCGATGCACAAGATTGGTTAGAAACCCTAATTGGACTAGAATAAGCCTAGGGAGGTCGAAAATGACCTAAATGTTCATCCAAGGACACAAACACAAGTGTTGGATGCACAAGATTGGTTAGAAACCCTAATTGGACAAGAATAAGCCTAGGGAGGTCGAAAATGACCTAAAAGTTCATCCAAGACACAAACACACCTATTGGATGCACAAGATTGGTTAGAAACCCTAATTGGTCAAGAATAAGCCTAGGGAGGTCGAAAAGTACCTAAAAGTTCATCCAATGACACAAACACAACTATTGGATGCATAAGATTTGTTAGAAACCCTAATTGGACATGAATAAGCCTAGGGAGGTCGAAAATGATCTAAATGTTCATCTAATTACACAAATACACCTATTGGATGCACAAGATTTGTTACAAATCCTAATTGGACAAGAATAAGCCTAGGGAGGACGAAAATGACCTAATTGTTCATCCAATGACACAAACACACCTATTGGATGCACAAGATTTGTTAGAAACACTAATTGGACAAGAATAAGGCTAGGGAGGACGAAAATGACCTAATTGTTCATCCAATGACACAAACACACCTATTGGATGCACAAGATTTGTTAGAAACACTAATTGGACAAGAATAAGGCTAGGGAGGACGAAAATGACCTAATTGTTCATCCAATGACACAAACACACCTATTGGATGCACAAGATTGGTTAGAAACCCTAATTGGACGAGAATAAGCCTAGGGAGGTCGAAAATGACCTAAATGTTCATCCAAGGACACAAACACAAGTGTTGGATGCACAAGATTGGTTAGAAACCCTAATTGGACAAGAATAAGCCTAGGGAGGTCGAAAATGACCTAAATGTTCATCCAACGACACAAACACAAGTATTGGATGCACAAGATTGGTTAGAAACCCTAATTGGACAAGAATAAGCCTAGGGAGGTCGGAAAGTACCTAAAAGTTCATCCAATGACACAAACACAACTATTGGATGCATAAGATTTGTTAGAAACCCTAATTGGACATGAATAAGTCTAGGGAGGTCGAAAATGACCTAAATGTTCATCCAACGACACAAACACAAGTATTGGATGCACAAGATTGGTTAGAAACCCTAATTGGACAAGAATAAGCCTAGGGAGGTCGAAAAGTACCTAAAACTTCATCCAATGACACAAATAGAACTATTGGATGCATAAGATTTGTTAGAAACCCTAATTGGACATGAATAAGCCTAGGGAGGTCGGAAATGATCTAAATGTTCATCCAATTTCACAAACACAACTATTGGATGCACAAGATTGGTTAGAAACCCTAATTGGACAAGAATAAGCCTAGGGAGGTCGAAAATGACCTAAATGTTCATCCAATTACACAAACACAACTATTGGATGCACAAGATTGGTTAGAAACCCTAATTGGACAAGAATAAGCCTAGGAAGGTCGAAAATGACCTAAATGTTCATCTAATCACACAAACACACCAATTGGACGCACAAGATTTGTTAGAAACCCTAATTGGACGAGAATAAGCCTAGGGAGGTCGAAAATGACCTAAATGTTCATCCAACGACCCAAACACAAGTATTGGATGCACAAGATTGGTTAGAAACCCTAATTGGACAAGAATAAGCCTAGGGAGGTCGGAAAGTACCTAAAAGTTCATCCAACGACAAAACACAAGTATTGGATGCACAAGATTGGTTAGAAACCCTAATTGGACAAGAATAATCCTAGGGAGGTCTAAAATGACCTAAATGTTCATCCAACGACACAAACACAAGTATTGGATGCACAAGATTGGTTAGAAACCTTAATTGAAAAAAAATAAGCCTAGGGAGGTCGAAAAGTACCTAAAAATCATCCAATGACACAAACACAACTATTGGATGCACTAGATTGGCTAGAAACCCTAATTGGATAAGAATAAGACTAGCGTGGTCGAAAATGACCTAAATGTTCATCCAACGACACAAACACAAGTATTGGATGCACAAGATTGGTTAGAAACCCTAATTGGACAAGAATAAGCCTAGGGAGGTCTAAAATGACCTAAATGTTCATCCAATTACACAAACACAACTATTGGATGCACAAGATTGGTTAGAAACCCTAATTGGACAAGAATAAGCCTAGGGAAGTCGAAAATGATCTAAATGTTCATCCAATGACACAAACACAAGTATTGGATGCACTAGATTGGCTAGAAACCCTAATTGGATAAGAATTAGACTAGCGTGGTCGAAAATGACCTAAATGTTCATCCAACGACACAAACACAAGTATTGGATGCACAAGATTGGTTAGAAACCCTAATTGGACAAGAATAAGCCTAGGGAGGTCTAAAATGACCTAAAAGTTCATCCAATGACACAAACACACCTATTGGATGCACAAGATTGGTTAGAAACCTTAATTGGACAAGAATAAGCCTAGGAATGTCGAAAAGTACCAAAAAATCATCCAATGACACAAACACACCTATTGGATGCACTAGATTGGCTAGAAACCCTAATTGCACAAGAATAAGACTAGGGAGGTCGAAAATGACCTAAATGTTCATCCAATGACACAAACACAAGTATTCGATGCACAAGATTGGTTAGAAACCCTAATTGGACTAGAATAAGCCTAGGGAGGTCGAAAATGATCTAAATGTTCATCTAATTACACAAACACACCTATTGGATGCACAAGAATTGTTAGAAACACTAATTGGACAAGAATAAGGCTAGGGAGGACGAAAATGACCTAATTGTTCATCCAATGACACAAACACACCTATTGGATGCACAAGATTGGTTAGAAACCCTAATTGGACGAGAATAAGCCTAGGGAGGTCGAAAATGACCTAAATGTTCATCCAATGACACAAACACAAGTATTCGATGCACAAGATTGGTTAGAAACCCTAATTGGACTAGAATAAGCCTAGGGAGGTCAAAAATGATCTAAATGTTCATCTAATTACACAAACACACCTATTGGATGCACAAGATTTGTTAGAAACACTAATTGGACAAGAATAAGGCTAGGGAGGACGAAAATGACCTAATTGTTCATCCAATGACACAAACACACCTATTGGATACACAAGATTTGTTAGAAACACTAATTGGACAAGAATAAGGCTAGGGAGGACGAAACTGACCTAATTGTTCATCCAATGACACAAACACACCTATTGGATGCACAAGATTGGTTAGAAACCCTAATTGGACGAGAATAAGCCTAGGGAGGTCGAAAATGACCTAAATGTTCATCCAATGACACAAACACAAGTATTCGATGCACAAGATTGGTTAGAAACCCTAATTGGACTAGAATAAGCCTAGGGAGGTCGAAAATGACCTAATTGTTCATCCATAGACACAAACACAAGTGTTGGATGAACAAGATTGGTTAGAAACCCTAATTGGACAAGAATAAGCCTAGGGAGGTCTAAAATGAACTAAATGTTCATCCAACGACACAAACACAAGTATTGGATGCACAAGATTGGTTAGAAACCTTAATTGGAAAAAAATAAGCCTAGGGAGGTCGAAAAGTACCTAAAAATCATCCAATGACACAAACACAACTATTGGATGCACTAGATTGGCTAGAAACCCTAATTGGACAAGAATAAGACTAGCGTGGTCGAAAATGACCTAAATGTTCATCCAACGACAGAAACACAAGTATTGGATGCACAAGATTGGTTAGAAACCCTAATTGGACAAGAATAAGCCTAGGGAGGTCTAAAATGACCTAAATGTTCATCCAATTACACAAACACAACTATTGGATGCACAAGATTGGTTAGAAACCCTAATTGGACAAGAATAAGCCTAGGGAAGTCGAAAATGACCTAAATGTTCATCCAATGACACAAACACAAGTATTGGATGCACTAGATTGGCTAGAAATCCTAATTGGATAAGAATTAGACTAGCGTGGTCGAAAATGACCTAAATGTTCATCCAACGACACAAACACAAGTATTGGATGCACAAGATTGGTTAGAAACCCTAATTGGACAAGAATAAGCCTAGGGAGGTCTAAAATGACCTAAAAGTTCATCCAATGACACAAACACACCTATTGGATGCACAAGATTGGTTAGAAACCTTAATTGGACAAGAATAAGCCTAGGAATGTCGAAAAGTACCAAAAAATCATCCAATGACACAAACACACCTATTGGATGCACTAGATTGGCTAGAAACCCTAATTGCACAAGAATAAGACTAGGGAGGTCGAAAATGACCTAAATGTTCATCCAATGACATAAACACAAGTATTCGATGCACAAGATTGGTTAGAAACCCTAATTGGACTAGAATAAGCCTAGGGAGGTCAAAAATGATCTAAATGTTCATCTAATTACACAAACACACCTATTGGATGCACAAGATTTGTTAGAAACACTAATTGGACAAGAATAAGGCTAGGGAGGACGAAAATGACCTAATTGTTCATCCAATGACACAAACACACCTATTGGATACACAAGATTTGTTAGAAACACTAATTGGACAAGAATAAGGCTAGGGAGGACGAAACTGACCTAATTGTTCATCCAATGACACAAACACACCTATTGGATGCACAAGATTGGTTAGAAACCCTAATTGGACGAGAATAAGCCTAGGGAGGTCGAAAATGACCTAAATGTTCATCCAATGACACAAACACAAGTATTCGATGCACAAGATTGGTTAGAAACCCTAATTGGACTAGAATAAGCCTAGGGAGGTCAAAAATGATCTAAATGTTCATCTAATTACACAAACACACCTATTGGATGCACAAGATTTGTTTGAAACACTAATTGGACAAGAATAAGGCTAGGGAGGACGAAAATGACCTAATTGTTCATCCAATGACACAAACACACCTATTGGATACACAAGATTTGTTAGAAACACTAATTGGACAAGAATAAGGCTAGGGAGGACGAAACTGACCTAATTGTTCATCCAATGACACAAACACACCTATTGGATGCACAAGATTGGTTAGAAACCCTAATTGGACGAGAATAAGCCTAGGGAGGTCGAAAATGACCTAAATGTTCATCCAATGACACAAACACAAGTATTCGATGCACAAGATTGGTTAGAAACCCTAATTGGACTAGAATAAGCCTAGGGAGGTCGAAAATGACCTAATTGTTCATCCATAGACACAAACACAAGTGTTGGATGAACAAGATTGGTTAGAAACCCTAATTGGACAAGAATAAGCCTAGGGAGGTCTAAAATGAACTAAATGTTCATCCAACGACACAAACACAAGTATTGGATGCACAAGATTGGTTAGAAACCTTAATTGGAAAAAAATAAGCCTAGGGAGGTCGAAAAGTACCTAAAAATCATCCAATGACACAAACACAACTATTGGATGCACTAGATTGGCTAGAAACCCTAATTGGACAAGAATAAGACTAGCGTGGTCGAAAATGACCTAAATGTTCATCCAACGACAGAAACACAAGTATTGGATGCACAAGATTGGTTAGAAACCCTAATTGGACTAGAATAAGCCTAGGGAGGTCGAAAATGACCTAAATGTTCATCCAAGGACACAAACACAAGTGTTGGATGCACTAGATTGGTTAGAAACCCTAATTGGACAAGAATAAGCCTAGGGAAGTCGAAAATGACCTAAATGTTCATCCAATGACACAAACACAAGTATTGGATGCACTAGATTGGCTAGAAACCCTAATTGGATAAGAATTAGACTAGCGTGGTCGAAAATGACCTAAATGTTCATCCAACGACACAAACACAAGTATTGGATGCACAAGATTGGTTAGAAACCCTAATTGGACAAGAATAAGCCTAGGGAGGTCTAAAATGACCTAAAAGTTCATCCAATGACACAAACACACCTATTGGATGCACAAGATTGGTTAGAAACCTTAATTGGACAAGAATAAGCCTAGGAATGTCGAAAAGTACCAAAAAATCATCCAATGACACAAACACACCTATTGGATGCACTAGATTGGCTAGAAACCCTAATTGCACAAGAATAAGACTAGGGAGGTCGAAAATGACCTAAATGTTCATCCAATGACATAAACACAAGTATTCGATGCACAAGATTGGTTAGAAACCCTAATTGGACTAGAATAAGCCTAGGGAGGTCAAAAATGATCTAAATGTTCATCTAATTACACAAACACACCTATTGGATGCACAAGATTTGTTAGAAACACTAATTGGACAAGAATAAGGCTAGGGAGGACGAAAATGACCTAATTGTTCATCCAATGACACAAACACACCTATTGGATACACAAGATTTGTTAGAACCACTAATTGGACAAGAATAAGGCTAGGGAGGACGAAACTGACCTAATTGTTCATCCAATGACACAAACACACCTATTGGATGCACAAGATTGGTTAGAAACCCTAATTGGACGAGAATAAGCCTAGGGAGGTCGAAAATGACCTAAATGTTCATCCAATGACACAAACACAAGTATTCGATGCACAAGATTGGTTAGAAACCCTAATTGGACTAGAATAAGCCTAGGGAGGTCAAAAATGATCTAAATGTTCATCTAATTACACAAACACACCTATTGGATGCACAAGATTTGTTAGAAACACTAATTGGACAAGAATAAGGCTAGGGAGGACGAAAATGACCTAATTGTTCATCCAATGACACAAACACACCTATTGGATACACAAGATTTGTTAGAAACACTAATTGGACAAGAATAAGGCTAGGGAGGACGAAACTGACCTAATTGTTCATCCAATGACACAAACACACCTATTGGATGCACAAGATTGGTTAGAAACCCTAATTGGACGAGAATAAGCCTAGGGAGGTCGAAAATGACCTAAATGTTCATCCAATGACATAAACACAAGTATTCGATGCACAAGATTGGTTAGAAACCCTAATTGGACTAGAATAAGCCTAGGGAGGTCAAAAATGATCTAAATGTTCATCTAATTACACAAACACACCTATTGGATGCACAAGATTTGTTTGAAACACTAATTGGACAAGAATAAGGCTAGGGAGGACGAAAATGACCTAATTGTTCATCCAATGACACAAACACACCTATTGGATACACAAGATTTGTTAGAAACACTAATTGGACAAGAATAAGGCTAGGGAGGACGAAACTGACCTAATTGTTCATCCAATGACACAAACACACCTATTGGATGCACAAGATTGGTTAGAAACCCTAATTGGACGAGAATAAGCCTAGGGAGGTCGAAAATGACCTAAATGTTCATCCAATGACACAAACACAAGTATTCGATGCACAAGATTGGTTAGAAACCCTAATTGGACTAGAATAAGCCTAGGGAGGTCGAAAATGACCTAAATGTTCATCCAAGGACACAAACACAAGTGTTGGATGCACTAGATTGGTTAGAAACCCTAATTGGACAAGAATAAGCCTAGGGAGGTCTAAAATGACCTAAATGTTCATCCAACGACACAAACACAAGTATTGGATGCACAAGATTGGTTAGAAACCTTAATTGGAAAAAAATAAGCCTAGGGAGGTCGAAAAGTACCTAAAAATCATCCAATGACACAAACACAACTATTGGATGCACTAGATTGGCTAGAAACTCTAATTGGATAAGAATAAGACTAGCGAGGTCGAAAATGACCTAAATGTTCATCCAACGACACAAACACAAGTATTGGATGCACAAGATTGGTTAGAAACCCTAATTGGACTAGAATAAGCCTAGGGAGGTCGAAAATGACCTAAATGTTCATCCAAGGACACAAACACAAGTGTTGGATGCACTAGATTGGTTAGAAACCCTAATTGGACAAGAATAAGCCTAGGGAGGTCTAAAATGACCTAAATGTTCATCCAACGACACAAACACAAGTATTGGATGCACAAGATTGGTTAGAAACCTTAATTGGAAAAAAATAAGCCTAGGGAGGTCGAAAAGTACCTAAAAATCATCCAATGACACAAACACAACTATTGGATGCACTAGATTGGCTAGAAACTCTAATTGGATAAGAATAAGACTAGGGAGGTCGAAAATGACCTAAATGTTCATCCAACGACACAAACACAAGTATTGGATGCACAAGATTGGTTAGAAACCCTAATTGGACTAGAATAAGCCTAGGGAGGTCGAAAATGACCTAAATGTTCATCCAAGGACACAAACACAAGTGTTGGATGCACTAGATTGGTTAGAAACCCTAATTGGACAAGAATAAGCCTAGGGAGGTCTAAAATGACCTAAATGTTCATCCAACGACACAAACACAAGTATTGGATGCACAAGATTGGTTAGAAACCTTAATTGGAAAAAAATAAGCCTAGGGAGGTCGAAAAGTACCTAAAAATCATCCAATGACACAAACACAACTATTGGATGCACTAGATTGGCTAGAAACTCTAATTGGATAAGAATAAGACTAGCGAGGTCGAAAATGACCTAAATGTTCATCCAACGACACAAACACAAGTATTGGATGCACAAGATTGGTTAGAAACCCTAATTGGACAAGAATAAGCCTAGGGAGGTCTAAAATGACCTAAATGTTTATCCAATTACACAAACACAACTATTGGATGCACAAGATTGGTTAGAAACCCTAATTGGACAAGAATAAGCCTAGGGAAGTCGAAAATGACCTAAATGTTCATCCAATGACACAAACACAAGTATTGGATGCACAAGATTGGCTAGAAACCCTAATTGGATAAGAATTAGACTAGCGTGGTCGCAAATGACCTAAATGTTCATCCAACGACACAAACACAAGTATTGGATGCACATGATTGGTTAAAAACCCTAATTGGACAAGAATAAGCCTAGGGAGGTCTAAAATGACCTAAAAGTTCATCCAATGACACAAACACACCTATTGGATGCACAAGATTGGTTAGAAACCTTAATTGGACAAGAATAAGCCTAGGGATGTCGAAAAGTACCAAAAAATCATCGAATGACACAAACACACCTATTGGATGCACTAGATTGGCTAGAAACCCTAATTGCACAAGAATAAGACTAGGGAGGTCGAAAATGACCTAAATGTTCATCCAATGACATAAACACAAGTATTCGATGCACAAGATTGGTTAGAAACCCTAATTGGAATAGAATAAGCCTAGGGAGGTCAAAAATGATCTAAATGTTCATCTAATTACACAAACACACCTATTGGATGCACAAGATTTGTTAGAAACACTAATTGGACAAGAATAAGGCTAGGGAGGACGAAAATGACCTAATTGTTCATCCAATGACACAAACACACCTATTGGATACACAAGATTTGTTAGAAACACTAATTGGACAAGAATAAGGCTAGGGAGGACGAAAATGACCTAAATGTTCATCCAATGACACAAACACACCTATTGGATGCACAAGATTGGTTAGAAACCCTAATTGGACGAGAATAAGCCTAGGGAGGTCGAAAATGACCTAAATGTTCATCCAAGGACACAAACACAAGTGTTGGATGCACAAGATTGGTTAGAAACCCTAATTGGACAAGAATAAGCCTAGGGAGGTCTAAAATGACCTAAATGTTCATCCAACGACACAAACACAAGTATTGGATGCACAAGATTGGTTAGAAACCTTAATTGGAAAAAAAATATGCCTAGGGAGGTCGAAAAGTACCTAAAAATCATCCAATGACACAAACACAACTATTGGATGCACAAGATTGGCTAGAAACCCTAATTGGAAAAGAATAAGACTAGCGAGGTCGAAAATTTTCTAAATGTTCATCCAACGACACAAACACAAGTATTGGATGCACAAGATTGGTTAGAAACCCTAATTAGACAAGAATAAGCCTAGGGAGGTCGGAAAGTACCTAAAAGTTCATCCAATAACACAAACACACCTATTGGATGCACAAGATTGGTTAGAAACCTTAATTGGACAAGAATAAGCCTAGGGATGTTGAAAAGTACCAAAAAATCATCGAATGACACAAACACACCTATTGGATGCACTAGATTGGCTAGAAACCCTAGTTCCACAAGAATAAGACTAGGGAGGTCGAAAATGACCTAAATGTTCATCCAATGGCACAAACACAAGTATTGGATGCACAAGATTGGTTAGAAACCCTAATTGGACAAGAATAATCCTAGGGAGGTCGAAAATGACCTAAATGTTCATCCAATGACACAAACACAACTGTTGGATGCACAAGATTGGTTAGAAACCCTAATTAGACAAGAATAAGCCTAGGGAGGTCTAAAGTGACCTAAATGTTCATCCAGTTACACAAACACAAGTATTGGATGCACAAGATTGGTTAGAAACCCTAATTGGACAAGAGTAAGCCTAGGGAGGTCGACAATGACCTAAAAGTTCATCTAATGACACAAACACACCTATTGGATGCACAAGATTTGTTAGAAACCCTAATTGGACAAGAATAAGCCTAGGTAGGACGAAAATGACCTAATTGTTCATCCAATGACACAAACACACCTATTGGATGCACAAGATTGGTTAGAAACCCTAATTGGACAAGAATAAGCCTAGGGAGGTCGAAAATGACCTAAAAGTTCATCCAATGACACAAACACACCTATTGGATGCACAAGATTGGTTAGAAACCTTAATTGGACAAGAATAAGCCTAGGGATGTTGAAAAGTACCAAAAAATCATCGAATGACACAAACACACCTATTGGATGCACTAGATTGGCTAGAAACCCTAGTTCCACAAGAATAAGACTAGGGAGGTCGAAAATGACCTAAATGTTCATCCAATGACACAAACACACGTATTCGATGCACAAGATTGGTTAGAAACCCTAATTGGACTAGAATAAGCCTAGGGAGGTCGAAAATGATCTAAATGTTCATCTAATTACACAAACACACCTATTGGATGCACAAGAATTGTTAGAAACACTAATAGGACAAGAATAAGGCTAGGGAGGACGAAAATGACCTAATTGTTCATCCAATGACACAAACACACCTATTGGATGCATAAGATTGGTTAGAAACCCTAATTGGACGAGAATAAGCCTAGGGAGGTCGAAAATGACCTAAATGTTCATCCAATGACACAAACACAAGTATTCGATGCACAAGATTGGTTAGAAACCCTAATTGGACTAGAATAAGCCTAGGGAGGTCGAAAATGACCTAATTGTTCATCCATAGACACAAACACAAGTGTTGGATGCACAAGATTGGTTAGAAACCCTAATTGGACAAGAATAAGCCTAGGGAGGTCTAAAATGACCTAAATGTTCATCCAACGACACAAACACAAGTATTGGATGCACAAGATTGGTTAGAAACCTTAATTGGAAAAAAATAAGCCTAGGGAGGTCGAAAAGTACCTAAAAATCATCCAATGACACAAACACAACTATTGGATGCACTAGATTGGCTAGAAACCTTAATTGGACAAGAATAAGACTAGCGTGGTCGAAAATGACCTAAATGTTCATCCAACGACACAAACACAAGTATTGGATGCACAAGATTGGTTAGAAACCCTAATTGGACAAGAATAAGCCTAGGGAGGTCTAAAATGACCTAAATGTTCATCCAATTACACAAACACAACTATTGGATGCACAAGATTGGTTAGAAACCCTAATTGGACAAGAATAAGCCTAGGGAAGTCGAAAATGATCTAAATGTTCATCCAATGACACAAACACAAGTATTGGATGCACTAGATTGGCTAGAAACCCTAATTGGATAAGAATTAGACTAGCGTGGTCGAAAATGACCTAAATGTTCATCCAACGACACAAACACAAGTATTGGATGCACAAGATTGGTTAGAAACCCTAATTGGACAAGAATAAGCCTAGGGAGGTCTAAAATGATCTAAATGTTCATCCAACGACACAAACACAAGTATTGGATGCACAAGATTGGTTAGAAACCTTAATTGGAAAAAAATAAGCCTAGGGAGGTCGAAAAGTACCTAAAAATCATCCAATGACACAAACACAACTATTGGATGCACTAGATTGGCTAGAAACCTTAATTGGACAAGAATTAGACTAGCGTGGTCGAAAATGATCTAAATGTTCATCCAATGACACAAACACAAGTATTGGATGCACTAGATTGGCTAGAAACCCTAATTGCACAAGAATAAGACTAGGGAGGTCGAAAATGACCTAAATGTTCATCCAATGACATAAACACAAGTATTCGATGCACAAGATTGGTTAGAAACCCTAATTGGACTAGAATAAGCCTAGGGAGGTCAAAAATGATCTAAATGTTCATCTAATTACACAAACACACCTATTGGATGCACAAGATTTGTTTGAAACACTAATTGGACAAGAATAAGGCTAGGGAGGACGAAAATGACCTAATTGTTCATCCAATGACACAAACACACCTATTGGATACACAAGATTTGTTAGAAACACTAATTGGACAAGAATAAGGCTAGGGAGGACGAAACTGACCTAATTGTTCATCCAATGACACAAACACACCTATTGGATGCACAAGATTGGTTAGAAACCCTAATTGGACGAGAATAAGCCTAGGGAGGTCGAAAATGACCTAAATGTTCATCCAATGACACAAACACAAGTATTCGATGCACAAGATTGGTTAGAAACCCTAATTGGACTAGAATAAGCCTAGGGAGGTCTAAAATGACCTAAATGTTCATCCAATTACACAAACACAACTATTGGATGCACAAGATTGGTTAAAAACCCTAATTGGACAAGAATAAGCCTAGGGAAGTCGAAAATGATCTAAATGTTCATCCAATGACACAAACACAAGTATTGGATGCACTAGATTGGCTAGAAACCCTAATTGGATAAGAATTAGACTAGCGTGGTCGAAAATGACCTAAATGTTCATCCAACGACACAAACACAAGTATTGGATGCACAAGATTGGTTAGAAACCCTAATTGGACAAGAATAAGCCTAGGGAGGTCTAAAATGACCTAAAAGTTCATCCAATGACACAAACACACCTATTGGATGCACAAGATTGGTTAGAAACCTTAATTGGACAAGAATAAGCCTAGGGATGTCGAAAAGTACCAAAAAATCATCCAATGACACAAACACACCTATTTGATGCACTAGATTGGCTAGAAACCCTAATTGCACAAGAATAAGACTAGGGAGGTCGAAAATGACCTAAATGTTCATCCAATGACATAAACACAAGTATTCGATGCACAAGATTGGTTAGAAACCCTAATTGGACTAGAATAAGCCTAGGGAGGTCAAAAATGATCTAAATGTTCATCTAATTACACAAACACACCTATTGGATGCACAAGATTTGTTTGAAACACTAATTGGACAAGAATAAGGCTAGGGAGGACGAAAATGACCTAATTGTTCATCCAATGACACAAACACACCTATTGGATACACAAGATTTGTTAGAAACACTAATTGGACAAGAATAAGGCTAGGGAGGACGAAACTGACCTAATTGTTCATCCAATGACACAAACACACCTATTGGATGCACAAGATTGGTTAGAAACCCTAATTGGACGAGAATAAGCCTAGGGAGGTCGAAAATGACCTAAATGTTCATCCAATGACACAAACACAAGTATTCGATGCACAAGATTGGTTAGAAACCCTAATTGGACTAGAATAAGCCTAGGGAGGTCGAAAATGACCTAATTGTTCATCCATAGACACAAACACAAGTGTTGGATGAACAAGATTGGTTAGAAACCCTAATTGGACAAGAATAAGCCTAGGGAGGTCTAAAATGAACTAAATGTTCATCCAACGACACAAACACAAGTATTGGATGCACAAGATTGGTTAGAAACCTTAATTGGAAAAAAATAAGCCTAGGGAGGTCGAAAAGTACCTAAAAATCATCCAATGACACAAACACAACTATTGGATGCACTAGATTGGCTAGAAACCCTAATTGGACAAGAATAAGACTAGCGTGGTCGAAAATGACCTAAATGTTCATCCAATGACACAAACACACCTATTGGATGCACAAGATTGGTTAGAAACCCTAATTGGACGAGAATAAGCCTAGGGAGGTCGAAAATGACCTAAATGTTCATCCAATGACACAAACACAAGTATTCGATGCACAAGATTGGTTAGAAACCCTAATTGGACTAGAATAAGCCTAGGGAGGTCGAAAATGACCTAAATGTTCATCCAAGGACACAAACACAAGTGTTGGATGCACTAGATTGGTTAGAAACCCTAATTGGACAAGAATAAGCCTAGGGAGGTCTAAAATGACCTAAATGTTCATCCAACGACACAAACACAAGTATTGGATGCACAAGATTGGTTAGAAACCTTAATTGGAAAAAAATAAGCCTAGGGAGGTCGAAAAGTACCTAAAAATCATCCAATGACACAAACACAACTATTGGATGCACTAGATTGGCTAGAAACTCTAATTGGATAAGAATAAGACTAGCGAGGTCGAAAATGACCTAAATGTTCATCCAACGACACAAACACAAGTATTGGATGCACAAGATTGGTTAGAAACCCTAATTGGACAAGAATAAGCCTAGGGAGGTCTAAAATGACCTAAATGTTTATCCAATTACACAAACACAACTATTGGATGCACAAGATTGGTTAGAAACCCTAATTGGATAAGAATAAGCCTAGGGAGGTCGAAAATGACTTAAATGTTCATCCAATGATAGAAACACAAGTATTGGATGCACAAGATTGGTTAGAAACCCTAATTGGACAAGAATAAGCCTAGGGAGGTTGAAAAGTACCTAAAAGATCATCCAATGACACAAACACAACTATTGGATGCACAAGATTTGTTAGAAACCCTAATTGGACAAGAATAAGCCTAGGGAGGACGAAAATGACCTAATTGTTCATCCAATGACACAAACACACCTATTGGATGGACAAGATTGGTTAGAAACCCTAATTGGACAAGAATAAGCCTAGGGAGGTCGAAAATGACCTAAAAATTCATCCAATGGACACTACACACCTATTGGATGCACAAGATTTGTTAGAAACCCTAATTGGACAAGAATAAGCCTAGGGAGGTCGAAAATGACCTAATTGTTCATCCAATGACACAAACACACCTATTGGATGCACAAGATTGGTTAGAAACCCTAATTGGACAAGAATAAGCCTAGGGAGGTCGAAAATGACCTAAAAGTTCATCCAATGACACAAACACACCTATTGGATGCACAAGATTGGTTAGAAACCCTAATTGGACAAGAATAAGCCTAGGGAGCTCGAAAATGAGCTAAAAGTTCATCGAATGACACAAACACATCTATTGGATGCACAAGATTTGTTAGAAACCCTAATTGGAAAAGAATAAGCCTAGGGAGAACGAAAATGACCTAATTGTTCATCCAATGACACAAACACACCTATTGGATGCCCAAGAATTGTTAGAAACCCTAATTGGACAAGAATAAGCCTAGGGAGGTCGAAAATGACCTAAAAGTTCATCCAATGACACAAACACACCTATTGGATGCACAAGATTGGTTAGAAACCCTAATTGGACAAGAATAAGCCTAGGGAGGTCGAAAATGACCTAAAAGTTCATCCAATGACACAAACACACCTATTGGATGCACAAGATTGGTTAGAAACCTTAATTGGACAAGAATAAGCCTAGGGATGTTGAAAAGTACCAAAAAATCATCGAATGACACAAACACACCTATTGGATGCACTAGATTGGCTAGAAACCCTAATTGCACAAGAATAAGACTAGGGAGGTCGAAAATAACCTAAATGTTCATCCAATGGCACAAACACAAGTATTGGATGCACAAGATTGGTTAGAAACCCTAATTGGACAAGAATAATCCTAGGGAGGTCGAAAATGACCTAAATGTTCATCCAACGACACAAACACAAGTATTGGATGCACAAGATTGGTTAGAAACCCTAATTGGACTAGAATAAGCCTAGGGAGGTCGAAAATGACCTAAATGTTCATCCAAGGACACAAACACAAGTGTTGGATGCACTAGATTGGTTAGAAACCCTAATTGGACAAGAGTAAGCCTAGGGAGGTCGACAATGACCTAAAAGTTCATCTAATGACACAAACACACCTATTGGATGCACAAGATTTGTTAGAAACCCTAATTGGACAAGAATAAGCCTAGGGAGGACGAAAATGACCTAATTGTTCATCCAATGACACAAACACACCTATTGGATGCACAAGATTGGTTAGAAACCCTAATTGGACGAGAATAAGCCTAGGGAGGTCGAAAATGACCTAAATGTTCATCCAATGACACAAACACAAGTATTCGATGCACAAGATTGGTTAGAAACCCTAATTGGACTAGAATAAGCCTAGGGAGGTCGAAAATGACCTAAATGTTCATCCAAGGACACAAACACAAGTGTTGGATGCACAAGATTGGTTAGAAACCCTAATTGGACAAGAATAAGCCTAGGGAGGTCGAAAATGACCTAAAAGTTCATCCAAGACACAAACACACCTATTGGATGCACAAGATTGGTTAGAAACCCTAATTGGTCAAGAATAAGCCTAGGGAGGTCGAAAAGTACCTAAAAGTTCATCCAATGACACAAACACAACTATTGGATGCATAAGATTTGTTAGAAACCCTAATTGGACATGAATAAGCCTAGGGAGGTCGAAAATGATCTAAATGTTCATCTAATTACACAAATACACCTATTGGATGCACAAGATTTGTTACAAATCCTAATTGGACAAGAATAAGCCTAGGGAGGACGAAAATGACCTAATTGTTCATCCAATGACACAAACACACCTATTGGATGCACAAGATTTGTTAGAAACACTAATTGGACAAGAATAAGGCTAGGGAGGACGAAAATGACCTAATTGTTCATCCAATGACACAAACACACCTATTGTGTGCACAAGATTGGTTAGAAACCCTAATTGGACGAGAATAAGCCTAGGGAGGTCGAAAATGACCTAAATGTTCATCCAATGACACAAACACAAGTATTGGATGCACAAGATTGGTTAGAAACCCTAATTGGACTAGAATAAGCCTAGGGAGGTGGAAAATGACCTAAATGTTCATCCAAGGACACAAACACAAGTGTTGGATGCACAAGATTGGTTAGAAACCCTAATTGGACAAGAATAAGCCTAGGGAGGTCTAAAATGACCTAAATGTTCATCCAACGACACAAACACAAGTATTGGATGCACAAGATTGGTTAGAAACAATAATTGGACAAGAATAAGCCTAGGGAGGTCTAAAATGACCTAAATGTTCATCCAATTACACAAACACAAGTATTGGATGCACAAGATTGGTTAGAAACCCTAATTGGGCACGAGTAAGCCTAGGGAGGTCGACAATGACCTAAAAGTTCATCCAATGACACAAACACACCTATTGGATGCACAAGCTTTGTTAGAAACCATAATTGGACAAGAATAAGCCTAGGGAGGACGAAAATGACCTAATTGTTCATTCAATGACACAAACACACCTATTGGATGCACAAGATTGGTTAGAAACCCTAATTGGACAAGAATAAGCCTAGGGAGGTCTAAAATGACCTAAATGTTCATCCAATTACACAAACACAACTATTGGATGCACAAGATTAGTTAGAAACCCTAATTCGACGAGAATAAGCCTAGGGAGGTGGAAAATGACCTAAATGTTCATCCAATGACACAAACACAAGTATTGGATGTACAAGATTGGTTAGAAACCCTAATTGGACTAGAATAAGCCTAGGGAGGTCGAAAATGACCTAAATGTTCATCCAAGGACACAAACACAAGTGTTGGATGCACAAGATTGGTTAGAAACCCTAATTGGACAAGAATAAGCCTAGGGAGGTCTAAAATGACCTAAATGTTCATCCAACGACACAAACACAAGTATTGGATGCACAAGATTGGTTAGAAACCCTAATTGGACAAGAATAAGCCTAGGGAGGTCTAAAATGACCTAAGTTTTCATCCAATTACACAAACACAAGTATTGGATGCACAAGATTGGTTAGAAACCCTAATTGGACAAGAATAAGCCTAGGGAAGTCGAAAATGACCTAAATGTTCATCCAATGATACAAACACAAGTATTGGATGCACAAGATTGGTTAGAAACCCTAATTGGACAAGAATAAGCCTGGGGAGATCTAAAATGACCTAAATGTTCATCCAATTACACAAACACAACTATTGGATGCACAAGATTGGTTAGAAACCCTAATTGGACAAGAATAAGCCTAGGGAAGTCGAAAATGACCTAAATGTTCATCCAATGACACAAACACAAGTATTGGATGCACAAGATTGGCTAGAAACCCTAATTGGATAAGAATTAGACTAGCGTGGTCGCAAATGACCTAAATGTTCATCCAACGACACAAACACAAGTATTGGATGCACAAGATTGGTTAGAAACCCTAATTGGACAAGAATAAGCCTAGGGAGGTCTAAAATGACCTAAAAGTTCATCCAATGACACAAACACACCTATTGGATGCACAAGATTGGTTAGAAACCTTAATTGGACAAGAATAAGCCTAGGGATGTCGAAAAGTACCAAAAAATCATCGAATGACACAAACACACCTATTGGATGCACTAGATTGGCTAGAAACCCTAATTGCACAAGAATAAGACTAGGGAGGTCGAAAATGACCTAAATGTTCATCCAATGACACAAACACAAGTATTCGATGCACAAGATTGGTTAGAAACCCTAATTGGACTAGAATAAGCCTAGGGAGGTCAAAAATGATCTAAATGTTCATCTAATTACACAAACACACCTATTGGATGCACAAGATTTGTTAGAAACACTAATTGGACAAGAATAAGGCTAGGGAGGACGAAAATGACCTAATTGTTCATCCAATGACACAAACACACCTATTCGATACACAAGATTTGTTAGAAACACTAATTGGACAAGAATAAGGCTAGGGAGGACGAAAATGACCTAAATGTTCATCCAATGACACAAACACACCTATTGGATGCACAAGATTGGTTAGAAATCCTAATTGGACGAGAATAAGCCTAGGGAGGTCGAAAATGACCTAAATGTTCATCCAAGGACACAAACACAAGTGTTGGATGCACAAGATTGGTTAGAAACCCTAATTGGACAAGAATAAGCCTAGGGAGGTCTAAAATGACCTAAATGTTCATCCAACGACACAAACACAAGTATTGGATGCACAAGATTGGTTAGAAACCTTAATTGGAAAAAAATATGCCTAGGGAGGTCGAAAAGTACCTAAAAATCATCCAATGACACAAACACAACTATTGGATGCACAAGATTGGCTAGAAACCCTAATTGGAAAAGAATAAGACTAGCGAGGTCGAAAATGACCTAAATGTTCATCCAACGACACAAACACAAGTATTGGATGCACAAGATTGGTTAGAAACCCTAATTAGACAAGAATAAGCCTAGGGAGGTCGGAAAGTACCTAAAAGTTCATCCAATAACACAAACACACCTATTGGATGCACAAGATTGGTTAGAAACCTTAATTGGACAAGAATAAGCCTAGGGATGTTGAAAAGTACCAAAAAATCATCGAATGACACAAACACACCTATTGGATGCACTAGATTGGCTAGAAACCCTAATTGCACAAGAATAAGACTAGGGAGGTCGAAAATAACCTAAATGTTCATCCAATGGCACAAACACAAGTATTGGATGCACAAGATTGGTTAGAAACCCTAATTGGACAAGAATAATCCTAGGGAGGTCGAAAATGACCTAAATGTTCATCCAACGACACAAACACAAGTATTGGATGCACAAGATTGGTTAGAAACCCTAATTGGACTAGAATAAGCCTAGGGAGGTCGAAAATGACCTAAATGTTCATCCAAGGACACAAACACAAGTGTTGGATGCACTAGATTGGTTAGAAACCCTAATTGGACAAGAGTAAGCCTAGGGAGGTCGACAATGACCTAAAAGTTCATCTAATGACACAAACACACCTATTGGATGCACAAGATTTGTTAGAAACCCTAATTGGACAAGAATAAGCCTAGGGAGGACGAAAATGACCTAATTGTTCATCCAATGACACAAACACACCTATTGGATGCACAAGATTGGTTAGAAACCCTAATTGGACAAGAATAAGCCTAGGGAGGTCGAAAATGACCTAAAAGTTCATCCAATGACACAAACACACCTATTGGATGCACAAGATTGGTTAGAAACCTTAATTGGACAAGAATAAGCCTAGGGATGTTGAAAAGTACCAAAAAATCATCGAATGACACAAACACACCTATTGGATGCACTAGATTGGCTAGAAACCCTAATTCCACAAGAATAAGACTAGGGAGGTCGAAAATGACCTAAATGTTCATCCAATGACACAAACACAAGTATTCGATGCACAAGATTGGTTAGAAACCCTAATTGGACTAGAATAAGCCTAGGGAGGTCGAAAATGATCTAAATGTTCATCTAATTACACAAACACACCTATTGGATGCACAAGAATTGTTAGAAACACTAATTGGACAAGAATAAGGCTAGGGAGGACGAAAATGACCTAATTGTTCATCCAATGACACAAACACACCTATTGGATGCACAAGATTGGTTAGAAACCCTAATTGGACGAGAATAAGCCTAGGGAGGTCGAAAATGACCTAAATGTTCATCCAATGACACAAACACAAGTATTCGATGCACAAGATTGGTTAGAAACCCTAATTGGACTAGAATAAGCCTAGGGAGGTCAAAAATGATCTAAATGTTCATCTAATTACACAAACACACCTATTGGATGCACAAGATTTGTTAGAAACACTAATTGGACAAGAATAAGGCTAGGGAGGACGAAAATGACCTAATTGTTCATCCAATGACACAAACACACCTATTGGATACACAAGATTTGTTAGAAACACTAATTGGACAAGAATAAGGCTAGGGAGGACGAAAATGACCTAAATGTTCATCCAATGACACAAACACACCTATTGGATGCACAAGATTGGTTAGAAACCCTAATTGGACGAGAATAAGCCTAGGGAGGTCGAAAATGACCTAAATGTTCATCCAAGGACACAAACACAAGTGTTGGATGCACAAGATTGGTTAGAAACCCTAATTGGACAAGAATAAGCCTAGGGAGGTCTAAAATGACCTAAATGTTTCTCCAACGACACAAACACAAGTATTGGATGCACAAGATTGGTTAGAAACCCTAATTGGACAAGAATAAGCCTAGGGAGGTCTAAAATGACCTAAATGTTCATCCAATTACACAAACACAACTATTGGATGCACAAGATTGGTTAGAAACCCTAATTGGACAAGAATAAGCCTAGGGAGGTCGAAAAGTACCTAAAAGTTCATCCAATGACACAAACACAACCATTGGATGCACAGGAATTGTTAGAAACCCTAATTGGAAAAGAATAAGCCTAGGGAGGTCGAAAATGACCTAAATGTTCATCTAATCACACAAACACACCAATTGGACGCACAAGATTTGTTAGAAACCCTAATTGGACAAGAATAAGCCTAAGGAGGACGAAAATGACCTAATTGTTCATCCAATGACACAAACACACCTATTGGATGCACAAGATTGGTCAGAAACCCTAATTGGACTAGAATAAGCCTAGGGAGGTCGAAAATGACCTAAATGTTCATCCAAGGACACAAACACAAGTGTTGGATGCACAAGATTGGTTAGAAACCCTAATTGGACAAGAATAAGCCTAGGGAGGTCTAAAATGACCTAAATGTTCATCCGACGACACAAACACAAGTATTGGATGCACAAGATTGGTTAGAAACCCTAATTGGACAAGAATAAGCCTAAGGAGGTCGGAAAGTACCTAAAAGTTCATCCAATGACACAAACACAACTATTGGATGCATAAGATTTGTTAGAAACCCTAATTGGACATGAATAAGCCTAGGGAGGACGAAAATGACCTAATTGTTCATCCAAAGACACAAACACACCCATTGGATGCACAAGATTAGTTAGAAACCCTAATTCGACGAGAATAAGCCTAGGGAGGTGGAAAATGACCTAAATGTTCATCCAATGACACAAACACAAGTATTGGATGCACAAGATTGGTCAGAAACCCTAATTGGACTAGAATAAGCCTAGGGAGGTCGAAAATGACCTAAATGTTCATCCAAGGACACAAACACAAGTGTTGGATGCACAAGATTGGTTAGAAACCCTAATTGGACAAGAATAAGCCTAGGGAGGTCTAAAATGACCTAAATGTTCATCCAACGACACAAACACAAGTATTGGATGCACAAGATTGGTTAGAAACCATAATTGGACAAGAATAAGCCTAGGGAGGTCTAAAATGACCTAAATGTTCATCCAATTACACAAACACAAGTATTGGATGCACAAGATTGGTTAGAAACCCTAATTAGACAAGAATAAGCCTAGGGAGGTCGAAAAGTACCTAAAAGTTCATCCAATGACACAAACACAACCATTGGATGCACAAGAATTGTTAGAAACCCTAATTGGAAAAGAATAAGCCTAGGGAGGTCTAAAATGACCTAAATGTTCATCTAATTACACAAACACACCAATTGGACGCACAAGATTTGTAAGAAACCCTAATTGGACAATCCTAAGCCTAGGGAGGACGAAAATGACCTAATTGTTCATCCAATGACACAAACATACCTATTGGATGCACAAGATTGGTTAGAAACCCTAATTGGACGAGAATAAGCGTAGGGAGGTCTAAAATGACCTAAATGTTCATTCAATGACACAAACACAAGTATTGGATGCACAAGATTGGTTAGAAACCCTAATTGGACAAGAATAAGCCTAGGGAGGTCGAAAATGACCTAAATGTTCATCCAATGACACAAACACAAGTATTGGATGCACAAGATTGGTTTGAAACCCTAATTGGACAAGAATAAGCCTAGGGAAGTCTAAAATGACCTAAATGTTCATCCAATAACACAAACACAACTATTGGATGCACAAGATTGGTTAGAAACCCTAATTGGACAAGAATAAGCCTAGGGAGGTCGAAAATGACCTAAAAGTTCATCCAATGACACAAACACACCTATTGGCTGCACAAGATTGGTTAGAAACCTTAATTGGTCAAGAATAAGCCTAGGGATGTCGAAAAGTACCAAAAAATCATCCAATGAAACAAACACACCTATTGGATGCACTAGATTGGCTAGAAACCCTAATTGCACAAGAATAAGACTAGGGAGGTCGAAAATGACCTAAATGTTCATCCAATGACACAAACACAAGTATTCGATGCACAAGATTGGTTAGAAACCCTAATTGGACTAAAATAAGCCTAGGGAGGTCGAAAATGATCTAAATGTTCATCTAATTACACAAACACACCTATTGGATGCACAAGAATTGTTAGAAACACTAATTGGACAAGAATAAGGCTAGGGAGGACGAAAATAACCTAATTGTTCATCCAATGACACAAACACACCTATTGGATGCACAAGATTTGTTAGAAACACTAATTGGACAAGAATAAGGCTAAGGAGAACGAAAATGACCTAATTGTTCATCCGATGACACAAACACACCTATTGGATGCACAAGATTGGTTAGAAACCCTAATTGGACGAGAATAAGCCTAGGGAGGTCGAAAATGACCTAAATGTTCATCCAATGACACAAACACAAGTTTTCGATGCACAAGATTGGTTAGAAACCCTAATTGGACTAGAATAAGCCTAGGGAGGTCGAAAATGACCTAAATGTTCATCTAAGGACACAAACACAAGTGTTGGATGCACAAGATTGGTTAGAAACCCTAATTGGACAAGAATAAGCCTAGGGAGGTCGAAAATGACCTAAAAGTTCATCCAAGACACAAACACACCTATTGGATGCACAAGATTGGTTAGAAACCCTAATTGGACAAGAATAAGCCTAGGGAGGTCGAAAAGTACCTAAAAGTTCATCCAATGACACAAACACAACTATTGGATGCATAAGATTTGTTAGAAACCCTAATTGGACATGAATAAGCCTAGGGAGGTCGAAAATGATCTAAATGTTCATCTAATTACACAAATACACCTATTGGATGCACAAGATTTGTTACAAATCCTAATTGGACAAGAATAAGCCTAGGGAGGACGAAAATTACCTAATTGTTCATCCAATGACACAAACACACCTATTGAATGCACAAGATTGGTTAGAAACCCTAATTGGACGAGAATAAGCCTAGGGAGGTCGAAAATGACCTAAATGTTCATCCAATGACACAAACACAAGTATTGGATGCACAAGATTGGTTAGAAACCCTAATTGGACAAGAATAAGCCTAGGGAGGTCTAAAATGACCTAAATGTTCATCCAATTACACAAACACAACTATTGGATGAACAAGATTGGTTAGAAACCCTAATTGGACAAGAATAAGCCTAGGGAGGTCGAAAATGACTTAAATGTTCATCCAATGATACAAATACAAGTATTGGATGCACAAGATTGGTTAGAAACCCTAATTGGACAAGAATAAGCCTAGGGAAGTCGAAAATGACCTAAATTTTCATCCAATGATACAAACACAAGTATTGGATGCACAAGATTGGTTAGAAACCCTAATTGGACAAGAATAAGCCTAGGGAGGTCGAAAATGACCTAAATGTTCATCCAATGACACAAACACAAGTATTGGATGCACAAGATTGGTTAGAAACCCTAATTGGACAAGAATAAGCCTAGGGAGGTCGAAAATGACCTAAATGTTCATCCAATGACACAAACACAAGTATTGGATGCACAAGATTGGTTAGAAACTCTAATTGGACAAGAATAAGCCTAGGGAGGTCGAAAAGTACCTAAAAGTTCATCCAATGACACAAACACACCTATTGGATGCACAAGACTTTTTAGAAACCCTAATTGGACAAGAATAAGCCTAGGGAGGTCAAAAATGACCAAAATGTTCATCCAATGACACAAACACAAGTATTGGATGCACAAGATTGGTTAGAAACCCTAATTGGACAAGAATAAGCCTAGGGAGGTCGAAAATGACCTAAATGTTCATCCAATGACACAAACACAAGTATTGGATGCACAAGATTGGTTAGAAACCCTAATTGGACAAGAATAAGCCTAGGGAGGTCGAAAATGACCTAAATGTTCATCCAACGACACAAACACAAGTATTGGATGCACAAGATTGGTTAGAAACCCTAATTGGACAAGAATAAGCCTAGGGAGGTCGGAAAGTACCTAAAAGTTCATCCAATGACACAAACACAACTATTGGATGCATAAGATTTGTTAGAAACCCTAATTGGACATGAATAAGTCTAGGGAGGTCGAAAATGATCTAAATCTTAATCTAATTACACAAATACACCTATTGGATGCACAAGATTTGTTACAAATCCTAATTGGACAAGAATAAGCCTAGGGAGGACGAAAATGACCTAATTGTTCATCCAATGACACAAACACACCTATTGGATGCACAAGATTTGTTAGAAACACTAATTGGACAAGAATAAGGCTAGGGAGGACGAAAATGACCTAATTGTTCATCCAATGACACAAACACACCTATTGGATGCACAAGATTGGTTAGAAACTCTAATTGGACGAGAATAAGCCTAGGGAGGTCGAAAATGACCTAAATGTTCATCCAATGACACAAACACAAGTATTCGATGCACAAGATTGGTTAGAAACCCTAATTGGACTAGAATAAGCCTAGGGAGGTCTAAAATGACCTAAATGTTCATCCAGCGACACAAAAACAAGTATTGGATGCACAAGATTGGTTAGAAACCTTAATTGGAAAAAAAAATGCCTAGGGAGGTCGGAAAGTACCTAAAAGTTCATCCAACGACACAAACACAACTATTGGATGCATAAGATTTGTTAGAAACCCTAATTGGACATGAATAAGCCTAGGGAGGTCGAAAATGATCTAAATGTTCATCCAATTACACAAATACACCTATTGGATGCACAAGATTTGTTAAAAACCCTAATTGGACAAGAATAAGCCTAGGGAGGACGAAAATGACCTAATTGTTCATCCAATGACACAAACACACCTATTGGATGCACAAGATTGGTTAGAAACCCTAATTGGACAAGAATAAGCCTAGGGAGGTCGAAAAGTACCTAAAAGTTCATCCAATGACACAAACACAACCATTGGATGCACAGGAATTGTTAGAAACCCTAATTGGACGAGAATAAGCCTAGGGAGGTCGAAAATGACCTAAATGTTCATCCAATGACACAAACACAACTATTGGATGCACTAGATTGGCTAGAAACCCTAATTGGACAAGAATAAGACTAGCGAGGTCGAAAATGACCTAAATGTTCATCCAACGACACAAACACAAGTATTGGATGCACAAGATTGGTTAGAAACCGTAATTGGACAAGAATAAGCCTAGGGAGGTCGAAAATGACCTAAAAGTTCATCCAAGACACAAACACACCTATTGGATGCACAAGATTGGTTAGAAACCCTAATTGGACAAGAATAAGCCTAGGGAGGTCGAAAAGTACCTAAAAGTTCATCCAATGACACAAACACAACTATTGGATGCATAAGATTTGTTAGAAACCCTAATTGGACATGAATAAGCCTAGGGAGGTCGAAAATGATCTAAATGTTCATCTAATTACACAAATACACCTATTGGATGCACAAGATTTGTTACAAATCCTAATTGGACAAGAATAAGCCTAGGGAGGACGAAAATTACCTAATTGTTCATCCAATGACACAAACACACCTATTGAATGCACAAGATTGGTTAGAAACCCTAATTGGACGAGAATAAGCCTAGGGAGTTCGAAAATGACCTAAATGTTCATCCAATGACACAAACACAAGTATTGGATGCACAAGATTGGTTAGAAACCCTAATTGGACTAGAATAAGCCTAGGGAGGTCTAAAATGACCTAAATGTTCATCCAATTACACAAACACAACTATTGGATGCACAAGATTGGTTAGAAACCCTAATTGGACAAGAATAAGCCTAGGGAGGTCTAAAATGACCTAAATGTTCATCCAACGACACAAACACAAGTATTGGATGCACAAAATTGGTTAGAAACCTTAATTGGACAAGAATAAGCCTAGGGAGGTCGAAAATGATCTAAATGTTCATCTAATTACACAAACACACCTATTGGATGCACAAGATTTGTTAGAAACACTAATTGGACAAGAATAAGGCTAGGGAGGACGAAAATGACCTAATTGTTCATCCAATGACACAAACACACCTATTGGATGCACAAGATTTGTTAGAAACACTAATTGGACAAGAATAAGGCTAGGGAGGACGAAAATGACCTAATTGTTCATCCAATGACACAAACACACCTATTGGATGCACAAGATTGGTTAGAAACTCTAATTGGACGAGAATAAGCCTAGGGAGGTCGAAAATGACCTAAATGTTCATCCAATGACACAAACACAAGTATT
>JBBPBS010000543.1:213068-235497 GCA_037974835.1 Cicer judaicum | reverse complement strand
AAAATGACCTAAATGTTCATCCAATAACACAAACACAACTATTGGATGCACAAGATTGGTTAGAAACCCTAATTGGACAAGAATAAGCCTAGGGAGGTCGAAAATGACCTAAAAGTTCATCCAATGACACAAACACACCTATTGGCTGCACAAGATTGGTTAGAAACCTTAATTGGACAAGAATAAGCCTAGGGATGTCGAAAAGTACCAAAAAATCATCCAATGAAACAAACACACCTATTGGATGCACTAGATTGGCTAGAAACCCTAATTGCACAAGAATAAGACTAGGGAGGTCGAAAATGACCTAAATGTTCATCCAATGACACAAACACAAGTATTCGATGCACAAGATTGGTTAGAAACCCTAATTGGACTAGAATAAGCCTAGGGAGGTCGAAAATGATCTAAATGTTCATCTAATTACACAAACACACCTATTGGATGCACAAGAATTGTTAGAAACACTAATTGGACAAGAATAAGGCTAGGGAGGACGAAAATAACCTAATTGTTCATCCAATGACACAAACACACCTATTGGATGCACAAGATTTGTTAGAAACACTAATTGGACAAGAATAAGGCTAAGGAGAACGAAAATGACCTAATTGTTCATCCGATGACACAAACACACCTATTGGATGCACAAGATTGGTTAGAAACCCTAATTGGACGAGAATAAGCCTAGGGAGGTCGAAAATGACCTAAATGTTCATCCAATGACACAAACACAAGTTTTCGATGCACAAGATTGGTTAGAAACCCTAATTGGACTAGAATAAGCCTAGGGAGGTCGAAAATGACCTAAATGTTC
Source organism: Cicer judaicum (assembly GCA_037974835.1). NCBI lineage: Eukaryota > Viridiplantae > Streptophyta > Magnoliopsida > Fabales > Fabaceae > Cicer > Cicer judaicum. Next base: position 234,680 of record JBBPBS010000543.1, on the reverse strand, counting down.
ATCCAAGGACACAAACACAAGTGTTGGATGCACAAGATTGGTTAGAAACCCTAATTGGACAAGAATAAGCCTAGGGAGGTCGAAAATGACCTAAAAGTTCATCCAAGACACAAACACACCTATTGGATGCACAAGATTGGTTAGAAACCCTAATTGGACAAGAATAAGCCTAGGGAGGTCGAAAAGTACCTAAAAGTTCATCCAATGACACAAACACAACTATTGGATGCATAAGATTTGTTAGAAACCCTAATTGGACATGAATAAGCCTAGGGAGGTCGAAAATGATCTAAATGTTCATCTAATTACACAAATACACCTATTGGATGCACAAGATTTGTTACAAATCCTAATTGGACAAGAATAAGCCTAGGGAGGACGAAAATGACCTAATTGTTCATCCAATGACACAAACACACCTATTGGATGCACAAGATTTGTTAGAAACACTAATTGGACAAGAATAAGGCTAGGGAGGACGAAAATGACCTAATTGTTCATCCAATGACACAAACACACCTATTGGATGCACAAGATTGGTTAGAAACTCTAATTGGACGAGAATAAGCCTAGGGAGGTCGAAAATGACCTAAATGTTCATCCAATGACACAAACACAAGTATTCGATGCACAAGATTGGTTAGAAACCCTAATTGGACTAGAATAAGCCTAGGGAGGTCGAAAATGACCTAAATGTTCATCCAGGGACACAAACACAAGTGTTGGATGCACAAGATTGGTTAGAAACCCTAATTGGACAAGAATAAGCCTAGGGAGGTCTAAAATGACCTAAATGTTCATCTAATTACACAAACACACCAATTGGACGCACAAGATTTGTAAGAAACCCTAATTGGACAATCCTAAGCCTAGGGAGGACGAAAATGACCTAATTGTTCATCCAATGACACAAACATACCTATTTGATGCACAAGATTGGTTAGAAACCCTAATTGGACGAGAATAAGCCTAGGGAGGTCTAAAATGACCTAAATGTTCATTCAATGACACAAACACAAGTATTGGATGCACAAGATTGGTTAGAAACCCTAATTGGACAAGAATAAGCCTAGGGAGGTCGAAAATGACCTAAATGTTCATCCAATGACACAAACACAAGTATTGGATGCACAAGATTGGTTTGAAACCCTAATTGGACAAGAATAAGCCTAGGGAAGTCTAAAATGACCTAAATGTTCATCCAATAACACAAACACAACTATTGGATGCACAAGATTGGTTAGAAACCCTAATTGGACAAGAATAAGCCTAGGGAGGTCGAAAATGACCTAAAAGTTCATCCAATGACACAAACACACCTATTGGCTGCACAAGATTGGTTAGAAACCTTAATTGGACAAGAATAAGCCTAGGGATGTCGAAAAGTACCAAAAAATCATCCAATGAAACAAACACACCTATTGGATGCACTAGATTGGCTAGAAACCCTAATTGCACAAGAATAAGACTAGGGAGGTCGAAAATGACCTAAATGTTCATCCAATGACACAAACACAAGTATTCGATGCACAAGATTGGTTAGAAACCCTAATTGGACTAGAATAAGCCTAGGGAGGTCGAAAATGATCTAAATGTTCATCTAATTACACAAACACACCTATTGGATGCACAAGAATTGTTAGAAACACTAATTGGACAAGAATAAGGCTAGGGAGGACGAAAATAACCTAATTGTTCATCCAATGACACAAACACACCTATTGGATGCACAAGATTTGTTAGAAACACTAATTGGACAAGAATAAGGCTAAGGAGAACGAAAATGACCTAATTGTTCATCCGATGACACAAACACACCTATTGGATGCACAAGATTGGTTAGAAACCCTAATTGGACGAGAATAAGCCTAGGGAGGTCGAAAATGACCTAAATGTTCATCCAATGACACAAACACAAGTTTTCGATGCACAAGATTGGTTAGAAACCCTAATTGGACTAGAATAAGCCTAGGGAGGTCGAAAATGACCTAAATGTTCATCCAAGGACACAAACACAAGTGTTGGATGCACAAGATTGGTTAGAAACCCTAATTGGACAAGAATAAGCCTAGGGAGGTCGAAAATGACCTAAAAGTTCATCCAAGACACAAACACACCTATTGGATGCACAAGATTGGTTAGAAACCCTAATTGGACAAGAATAAGCCTAGGGAGGTCGAAAAGTACCTAAAAGTTCATCCAATGACACAAACACAACTATTGGATGCATAAGATTTGTTAGAAACCCTAATTGGACATGAATAAGCCTAGGGAGGTCGAAAATGATCTAAATGTTCATCTAATTACACAAATACACCTATTGGATGCACAAGATTTGTTACAAATCCTAATTGGACAAGAATAAGCCTAGGGAGGACGAAAATGACCTAATTGTTCATCCAATGACACAAACACACCTATTGGATGCACAAGATTTGTTAGAAACACTAATTGGACAAGAATAAGGCTAGGGAGGACGAAAATGACCTAATTGTTCATCCAATGACACAAACACACCTATTGGATGCACAAGATTGGTTAGAAACTCTAATTGGACGAGAATAAGCCTAGGGAGGTCGAAAATGACCTAAATGTTCATCCAATGACACAAACACAAGTATTCGATGCACAAGATTGGTTAGAAACCCTAATTGGACTAGAATAAGCCTAGGGAGGTCTAAAATGACCTAAATGTTCATCCAGCGACACAAAAACAAGTATTGGATGCACAAGATTGGTTAGAAACCTTAATTGGAAAAAAAAATGCCTAGGGAGGTCGGAAAGTACCTAAAAGTTCATCCAACGACACAAACACAACTATTGGATGCATAAGATTTGTTAGAAACCCTAATTGGACATGAATAAGCCTAGGGAGGTCGAAAATGATCTAAATGTTCATCCAATTACACAAATACACCTATTGGATGCACAAGATTTGTTAAAAACCCTAATTGGACAAGAATAAGCCTAGGGAGGACGAAAATGACCTAATTGTTTATCCAATGACACAAACACACCTATTGGATGCACAAGATTGGTTAGAAACCCTAATTGGACAAGAATAAGCCTAGGGAGGTCGAAAAGTACCTAAAAGTTCATCCAATGACACAAACACAACCATTGGATGCACAGGAATTGTTAGAAACCCTAATTGGACGAGAATAAGCCTAGGGAGGTCGAAAATGACCTAAATGTTCATCCAATGACACAAACACAACTATTGGATGCACTAGATTGGCTAGAAACCCTAATTGGACAAGAATAAGACTAGCGAGGTCGAAAATGACCTAAATGTTCATCCAACGACACAAACACAAGTATTGGATGCACAAGATTGGTTAGAAACCGTAATTGGACAAGAATAAGCCTAGGGAGGTCGAAAATGACCTAAAAGTTCATCCAAGACACAAACACACCTATTGGATGCACAAGATTGGTTAGAAACCCTAATTGGACAAGAATAAGCCTAGGGAGGTCGAAAAGTACCTAAAAGTTCATCCAATGACACAACCACAACCATTGGATGCACAGGAATTGTTAGAAACCCTAATTGGACGAGAATAAGCCTAGGGAGGTCGAAAATGACCTAAATGTTCATCCAAGGACACAAACACAAGTGTTGGATGCACAAGATTGGTTAGAAACCCTAATTGGGCAAGAATAAGCCTAGGGAGGTCTAAAATGACCTAAATGTTCATCCAACGACACAAACACAAGTATTGGATGCACAAGATTGGTTAGAAACCCTAATTGGACAAGAATAAGCCTAGGGAGGTCTAAAATGACCTAAGTTTTCATCCAATTACACAAACACAAGTATTGGATGCACAAGATTGGTTAGAAACCCTAATTGGACATGTATAAGCCTAGGGAAGTCGAAAATGACCTAAATGTTCATCCAATGATACAAACACAAGTATTGGATGCACAAGATTGGTTAGAAACCCTAATTGGACAAGAATAAGACTAGCGAGGTCGAAAATGACCTAAATGTTCATCCAACGACACAAACACAAGTATTGGATGCACAAGATTGGTTAGAAACCCTAATTGGACAAGAATAAGCCTAGGGAGGTATAAAATGACCTAAATGTTTATCCAATTACACAAACACAACTATTGGATGCACAAGATTGGTTAGAAACCCTAATTGGACAAGAATAAGCCTAGGGAAGTCGAAAATGACCTAAATGCTCATCCAATGACACAAACACAAGTATTGGATGCACAAGATTGGCTAGAAACCCTAATTGGATAAGAATTAGACTAGCGTGGTCGCAAATGACCTAAATGTTCATCCAACGACACAAACACAAGTATTGGATGCACAAGATTGGTTAGAAACCCTAATTGGACAAGAATAAGCCTAGGGAGGTCTAAAATGACCTAAAAGTTCATCCAATGACACAAACACACCTATTGGATGCACAAGATTGGTTAGAAACCTTAATTGGACAAGAATAAGCCTAGGGATGTCGAAAAGTACCAAAAAATCATCGAATGACACAAACACACCTATTGGATGCACTAGATTGGCTAGAAACCCTAATTGCACAAGAATAAGACTAGGGAGGTCGAAAATGACCTAAATGTTCATCCAATGACACAAACACAAGTATTCGATGCACAAGATTGGTTAGAAACCCTAATTGGACTAGAATAAGCCTAGGGAGGTCAAAAATGATCTAAATGTTCATCTAATTACACAAACACACCTATTGGATGCACAAGATTTGTTAGAAACACTAATTGGACAAGAATAAGGCTAGGGAGGACGAAAATGACCTAAATGTTCATCCAATGACACAAACACACCTATTGGATGCACAAGATTGGTTAGAAACCCTAATTGGACGAGAATAAGCCTAGGGAGGTCGAAAATGACCTAAATGTTCATCCAAGGACACAAACACAAGTGTTGGATGCACAAGATTGGTTAGAAACCCTAATTGGACAAGAATAAGCCTAGGGAGGTCTAAAATGACCTAAATGTTCATCCAACGACACAAACACAAGTATTGGATGCACAAGATTGGTTAGAAACCTTAATTGGACAACAATAAGCCTAGGGAGGTCGAAAATGATCTAAATGTTCATCTAATTACACAAACACACCTATTGGATGCACAAGATTTGTTAGAAACACTAATTGGACAAGAATAAGGCTAGGGAGGACGAAAATGACCTAATTGTTCACCCAATGACACAAACACACCTATTGGATGCACAAGATTTGTTAGAAACACTAATTGGACAAGAATAAGGCTAGGGAGGACGAAAATGACCTAATTGTTCATCCAATGACACAAACACACCTATTGGATGCACAAGATTGGTTAGAAACTCTAATTGGACGAGAATAAGCCTAGGGAGGTCGAAAATGACCTAAATGTTCATCCAATGACACAAACACAAGTATTCGATGCACAAGATTGGTTAGAAACCCTAATTGGACTAGAATAAGCCTAGGGAGGTCTAAAATGACCTAAATGTTCATCCAGCGACACAAAAACAAGTATTGGATGCACAAGATTGGTTAGAAACCTTAATTGGAAAAAAAAATGCCTAGGGAGGTCGGAAAGTACCTAAAAGTTCATCCAACGACACAAACACAACTATTGGATGCATAAGATTTGTTAGAAACCCTAATTGGACATGAATAAGCCTAGGGAGGTCGAAAATGATCTAAATGTTCATCCAATTACACAAATACACCTATTGGATGCACAAGATTTGTTAAATACCCTAATTGGACAAGATTAAGCCTAGGGAGGACGAAAATGACCTAATTGTTCATCCAATGACACAAACAAACCTATTGGATGCACAAGATTGGTTAGAAACCCTAATTGGACAAGAATAAGCCTAGGGAGGTCGAAAAGTACCTAAAAGTTCATCCAATGACACAAACACAACCATTGGATGCACAGGAATTGTTAGAAACCCTAATTGGACGAGAATAAGCCTAGGGAGGTCGAAAATGACCTAAATGTTCATCCAATGACACAAACACAACTATTGGATGCACTAGATTGGCTAGAAACCCTAATTGGACAAGAATAAGACTAGCGAGGTCGAAAATGACCTAAATGTTCATCCAACGACACAAACACAAGTATTGGATGCACAAGATTGGTTAGAAACCCTAATTGGACAAGAATAAGCCTAGGGAGGTCGGAAAGTACCTAAAAGTTCATCCAACGACACAAACACAACTATTGGATGCATAAGATTTGTTAGAAACCCTAATTGGACATGAATAAGCCTAGGGAGGTCGGAAATGATCTAAATGTTCATCCAATTACACAAATACACCTATTGGATGCACAAGATTTGTTAAAAACCCTAATTGGACAAGAATAAGCCTAGGGAGGACGAAAATGACCTAATTGTTCATCCAATGACACAAACACACCTATTGGATGCACAAGATTGGTTAGAAACCCTAATTGGACAAGAATAAGCCTAGGGAGGTCTAAAAGTACCTAAAAGTTCTTCCAATGACACAAACACACATATTGGATGCACAAGATTGGTTAGAAACCTTAATTGGACGAGAATAAGCCTAGGGAGGTCTATAATGACCTAAATGTTCATGCAATGACACAAACACAAGTATTGGATGCACAAGATTGCTTAGAAACCCTAATTGGACAAGAATAAGCCTAGGGAGGTCGAAAATGACCTAAATGTTCATCCAATGACACAAACACAAGTATTGGATGCACAAGATTGGTTAGAAACCCTAATTGGACAAGAATAAGCCTAGGGAGGTCTAAAATGACCTAAATGTTCATCCAATGAAACAAACACAAGTATTGGATGCACAAGATTGGTTAGAAACCCTAATTCGAGAAGAATAAGCCTAGGGAGGTCTAAAATGACCTAAATGTTCATCCAATTACACAAACACAACTATTGGATGCACAAGATTGGTTAGAAACCCTAATTGGACAAGAATAAGCCTAGGGAAGTCGAAAATGACCTAAATGTTCATCCAATTACACAAACACAAGTATTGGATGCACAAGATTGGTTAGAAACCCTAATTGGACAAGAATAAGCCTAGGGAGGTCGAAAATGACCTAAATGTTCATCCAATGACACAAACACAAGTATTGGATGCACAAGATTGGTTAGAAACCCTAATTGGACTAGAATAAGCCTAGGGAGGTGGAAAATGACCTAAATGTTCATCCAAGGACACAAACACAAGTGTTGGATGCACAAGATTGGTTAGAAACCCTAATTGGACAAGAATAAGCCTAGGGAGGTCTAAAATGACCTAAATGTTCATCCAACGACACAAACACAAGTATTGGATGCACAAGATTGGTTAGAAACAATAATTGGACAAGAATAAGCCTAGGGAGGTCTAAAATGACCTAAATGTTCATCCAATTACACAAACACAAGTATTGGATGCACAAGATTGGTTAGAAACCCTAATTGGGCACGAGTAAGCCTAGGGAGGTCGACAATGACCTAAAAGTTCATCCAATGACACAAACACACCTATTGGATGCACAAGCTTTGTTAGAAACCATAATTGGACAAGAATAAGCCTAGGGAGGACGAAAATGACCTAATTGTTCATTCAATGACACAAACACACCTATTGGATGCACAAGATTGGTTAGAAACCCTAATTGGACAAGAATAAGCCTAGGGAGGTCTAAAATGACCTAAATGTTCATCCAATTACACAAACACAACTATTGGATGCACAAGATTAGTTAGAAACCCTAATTCGACGAGAATAAGCCTAGGGAGGTGGAAAATGACCTAAATGTTCATCCAATGACACAAACACAAGTATTGGATGTACAAGATTGGTTAGAAACCCTAATTGGACTAGAATAAGCCTAGGGAGGTCGAAAATGACCTAAATGTTCATCCAAGGACACAAACACAAGTGTTGGATGCACAAGATTGGTTAGAAACCCTAATTGGACAAGAATAAGCCTAGGGAGGTCTAAAATGACCTAAATGTTCATCCAACGACACAAACACAAGTATTGGATGCACAAGATTGGTTAGAAACCCTAATTGGACAAGAATAAGCCTAGGGAGGTCTAAAATGACCTAAGTTTTCATCCAATTACACAAACACAAGTATTGGATGCACAAGATTGGTTAGAAACCCTAATTGGACAAGAATAAGCCTAGGGAGGTCGGAAAGTACCTAAAAGTTCATCCAATGACACAAACACAACTATTGGATGCATAAGATTTGTTAGAAACCCTAATTGGACATGAATAAGTCTAGGGAGGTCGAAAATGATCTAAATCTTAATCTAATTACACAAATACACCTATTGGATGCACAAGATTTGTTACAAATCCTAATTGGACAAGAATAAGCCTAGGGAGGACGAAAATGACCTAATTGTTCATCCAATGACACAAGCACACCTATTGGATGCACAAGATTTGTTAGAAACACTAATTGGACAAGAATAAGGCTAGGGAGGACGAAAATGACCTAATTGTTCATCCAATGACACAAACACACCTATTGTGTGCACAAGATTGGTTAGAAACCCTAATTGGACGAGAATAAGCCTAGGGAGGTCGAAAATGACTTAAATGTTCATCCAATGACACAAACACAAGTATTGGATGCACAAGATTGGTTAGAAACCCTAATTGGACTAGAATAAGCCTAGGGAGGTGGAAAATGACCTAAATGTTCATCCAAGGACACAAACACAAGTGTTGGATGCACAAGATTGGTTAGAAACCCTAATTGGACAAGAATAAGCCTAGGGAGGTCTAAAATGACCTAAATGTTCATCCAACGACACAAACACAAGTATTGGATGCACAAGATTGGTTAGAAACAATAATTGGACAAGAATAAGCCTAGGGAGGTCTAAAATGACCTAAATGTTCATCCAATTACACAAACACAAGTATTGGATGCACAAGATTGGTTAGAAACCCTAATTGGACACGAGTAAGCCTAGGGAGGTCGACAATGACCTAAAAGTTCATCCAATGACACAAACACACCTATTGGATGCACAAGATTTGTTAGAAACCATAATTGGACAAGAATAAGCCTAGGGAGGACGAAAATGACCTAATTGTTCATCCAATGACACAAACACACCTATTGGATGCACAAGATTGGTTAGAAACCCTAATTGGACAAGAATAAGCCTAGGGAGGTCGAAAAGTACCTAAAAGTTCATCCAATGACACAAACACAACCATTGGATGCACAGGAATTGTTAGAAACCCTAATTGGACGAGAATAAGCCTAGGGAGGTCGAAAATGACCTAAATGTTCATCCAATGACACAAACACAACTATTGGATGCACTAGATTGGCTAGAAACCCTAATTGGACAAGAATAAGACTAGCGAGGTCGAAAATGACCTAAATGTTCATCCAACGACACAAACACAAGTATTGGATGCACAAGATTGGTTAGAAACCGTAATTGGACAAGAATAAGCCTAGGGAGGTCGAAAATGACCTAAAAGTTCATCCAAGACACAAACACACCTATTGGATGCACAAGATTGGTTAGAAACCCTAATTGGACAAGAATAAGCCTAGGGAGGTCGAAAAGTACCTAAAAGTTCATCCAATGACACAACCACAACCATTGGATGCACAGGAATTGTTAGAAACCCTAATTGGACGAGAATAAGCCTAGGGAGGTCGAAAATGACCTAAATGTTCATCCAAGGACACAAACACAAGTGTTGGATGCACAAGATTGGTTAGAAACCCTAATTGGGCAAGAATAAGCCTAGGGAGGTCTAAAATGACCTAAATGTTCATCCGGCGACACAAACACAAGTATTGGATGCACAAGATTGGTTAGAAACCCTAATTGGACAAGAATAAGCCTAAGGAGGTCGGAAAGTACCTAAAAGTTCATCCAATGACACAAACACAACTATTGGATGCATAAGATTTGTTAGAAACCCTAATTGGACATGAATAAGCCTAGGGAGGACGAAAATGACCTAATTGTTCATCCAATGACACAAACACACCTATTGGATGCACAAGATTAGTTAGAAACCCTAATTCGACGAGAATAAGCCTAGGGAGGTGGAAAATGACCTAAATGTTCATCCAACGACACAAACACAAGTATTGGATGCACAAGATTTGTTAGAAACCCTAATTGGACAAGAATAAGCCTAGGGAGGTCGAAAATGACCTAAATGTTCATCCAACGACACAAACACAAGTATTGGATGCACAAGATTGGTTAGAAACCCTAATTGGACAAGAATAAGCCTAGGGAGGTCTAAAATGACCTAAATGTTCATCCAATTACACAAACACAACTATTGGATGCACAAGATTGGTTAGAAACCCTAATTGGACAAGAATAAGCCTAGGGAGGTCGAAAATGACTTAAATAATCATCCAATGATACAAACACAAGTATTGGATGCACAAGATTGGTTAGAAACCCTAATTGGACAAGAATAAGCCTAGGGAGGTCGAAAATGACCTAAATGTTCATCGAATTACACAAACACACCAATTGGACGCACAAGATTGGTAAGAAACCATAATTGGACAAGAATAGGCCTAGGGAGGTCGAAAATGACCTAAATGTTCATCCAATGACACAAACACAAGTATTGGATGCACAAGATTGGTTAGAAACCCTAATTGGACAAGAATAAGCCTAGGGAAGTCTAAAATGACCTAAATGTTCATCCAATTACACAAACACAACTATTGGATGCACAAGATTGGTTAGAAACCCTAATTGGACAAGAATAAGCCTAGGGAGGTCGAAAATGACCTAATTGTTCATCCAATGACACAAACACACCTATTGGATGCACAAGATTGGTTAGAAACCCTAATTGGACGAGAATAAGCCTAGGGAGGTCTAAAATGACCTAAATGTTCATTCAATGACACAAACACAAGTATTGGATGCACAAGATTGGTTAGAAACCCTAATTGGACAAGAATAAGCCTAGGGAGGTCGAAAATGACCTAAATGTTCATCCAATGACACAAACACAAGTATTGGATGCACAAGATTGGTTTGAAACCCTAATTGGACAAGAATAAGCCTAGGGAAGTCTAAAATGACCTAAATGTTCATCCAATAACACAAACACAACTATTGGATGCACAAGATTGGTTAGAAACCCTAATTGGACAAGAATAAGCCTAGGGAGGTCGAAAATGACCTAAAAGTTCATCCAATGACACAAACACACCTATTGGCTGCACAAGATTGGTTAGAAACCTTAATTGGACAAGAATAAGCCTAGGGATGTCGAAAAGTACCAAAAAATCATCCAATGAAACAAACACACCTATTGGATGCACTAGATTGGCTAGAAACCCTAATTGCACAAGAATAAGACTAGGGAGGTCGAAAATGACCTAAATGTTCATCCAATGACACAAACACAAGTATTCGATGCACAAGATTGGTTAGAAACCCTAATTGGACTAGAATAAGCCTAGGGAGGTCGAAAATGATCTAAATGTTCATCTAATTACACAAACACACCTATTGGATGCACAAGAATTGTTAGAAACACTAATTGGACAAGAATAAGGCTAGGGAGGACGAAAATAACCTAATTGTTCATCCAATGACACAAACACACCTATTGGATGCACAAGATTTGTTAGAAACACTAATTGGACAAGAATAAGGCTACGGAGAACGAAAATGACCTAATTGTTCATCCGATGACACAAACACACCTATTGGATGCACAAGATTGGTTAGAAACCCTAATTGGACGAGAATAAGCCTAGGGAGGTCGAAAATGACCTAAATGTTCATCCAATGACACAAACACAAGTTTTCGATGCACAAGATTGGTTAGAAACCCTAATTGGACTAGAATAAGCCTAGGGAGGTCGAAAATGACCTAAATGTTCATCCAAGGACACAAACACAAGTGTTGGATGCACAAGATTGGTTAGAAACCCTAATTGGACAAGAATAAGCCTAGGGAAGTCGAAAATGACCTAAATGTTCATCCAATGACACAAACACAACTATTGGATGCATAAGATTTGTTAGAAACCCTAATTGGACATGAATAAGCCTAGGGAGGACGAAAATGACCTAATTGTTCATCCAATGACACAAACACACCTATTGGATGCACAAGATTAGTTAGAAACCCTAATTCGACGAGAATAAGCCTAGGGAGGTGGAAAATGACCTAAATGTTCATCCAACGACACAAACACAAGTATTGGATGCACAAGATTTGTTAGAAACCCTAATTGGACAAGAATAAGCCTAGGGAGGTCGAAAATGACCTAAATGTTCATCCAAGGACACAAACACAAGTGTTGGATGCACAAGATTGGTTAGAAACCCTAATTGGACAAGAATAAGCCTAGGGAGGTCTAAAATGACCTAAATGTTCATCCAACGACACAAACACAAGTATTGGATGCACAAGATTGGTTAGAAACCCTAATTGGACAAGAATAAGCCTAGGGAGGTCTAAAATGACCTAAGTTTTCATCCAATTACACAAACACAAGTATTGGATGCACAAGATTGGTTAGAAACCCTAATTGGACAAGAATAAGCCTAGGGAAGTCGAAAATGACCTAAATGTTCATCCAATGATACAAACACAAGTATTGGATGCACAAGATTGGTTAGAAACCCTAATTGGACAAGAATAAGCCTAGGGAGGTCGAAAATGACCTAAATATTCATCTAATTAAACAAACACACCAATTGGACGCACAAGATTTGTTAGAAACCGTAATTGGACAAGAATAAGCCTAGGGAGGACGAAAATGACCTAATTGTTCATCCAATGACACAAACACACCTATTGGATGCACAAGATTGGTAAGAAACCATAATTGGACAAGAATAGGCCTAGGGAGGTCGAAAATGACCTAAATGTTCATCCAATGACACAAACACAAGTATTGGATGCACAAGATTGGTTAGAAACCCTAATTGGACAAGAATAAGCCTAGGGAAGTCTAAAATGACCTAAATGTTCATCCAATTACACAAACACAACTATTGGATGCACAAGATTGGTTAGAAACCCTAATTGGACAAGAATAAGCCTAGGGAGGTCGAAAATGACCTAATTGTTCATCCAATGACACAAACACACCTATTGGATGCACAAGATTGGTTAGAAACCCTAATTGGACGAGAATAAGCCTAGGGAGGTCTAAAATGACCTAAATGTTCATTCAATGACACAAACACAAGTATTGGATGCACAAGATTGGTTAGAAACCCTAATTGGACAAGAATAAGCCTAGGGAGGTCGAAAATGACCTAAATGTTCATCCAATGACACAAACACAAGTATTGGATGCACAAGATTGGTTTGAAACCCTAATTGGACAAGAATAAGCCTAGGGAAGTCTAAAATGACCTAAATGTTCATCCAATAACACAAACACAACTATTGGATGCACAAGATTGGTTAGAAACCCTAATTGGACAAGAATAAGCCTAGGGAGGTCGAAAATGACCTAAAAGTTCATCCAATGACACAAACACACCTATTGGCTGCACAAGATTGGTTAGAAACCTTAATTGGACAAGAATAAGCCTAGGGATGTCGAAAAGTACCAAAAAATCATCCAATGAAACAAACACACCTATTGGATGCACTAGATTGGCTAGAAACCCTAATTGCACAAGAATAAGACTAGGGAGGTCGAAAATGACCTAAATGTTCATCCAATGACACAAACACAAGTATTCGATGCACAAGATTGGTTAGAAACCCTAATTGGACTAGAATAAGCCTAGGGAGGTCGAAAATGATCTAAATGTTCATCTAATTACACAAACACACCTATTGGATGCACAAGAATTGTTAGAAACACTAATTGGACAAGAATAAGGCTAGGGAGGACGAAAATAACCTAATTGTTCATCCAATGACACAAACACACCTATTGGATGCACAAGATTTGTTAGAAACACTAATTGGACAAGAATAAGGCTAAGGAGAACGAAAATGACCTAATTGTTCATCCGATGACACAAACACACCTATTGGATGCACAAGATTGGTTAGAAACCCTAATTGGACGAGAATAAGCCTAGGGAGGTCGAAAATGACCTAAATGTTCATCCAATGACACAAACACAAGTATTCGATGCACAAGATTGGTTAGAAACCCTAATTGGACTAGAATAAGCCTAGGGAGGTCGAAAATGACCTAAATGTTCATCCAAGGACACAAACACAAGTGTTGGATGCACAAGATTGGTTAGAAACCCTAATTGGACAAGAATAAGCCTAGGGAGGTCGAAAATGACCTAAAAGTTCATCCAAGACACAAACACACCTATTGGATGCACAAGATTGGTTAGAAACCCTAATTGGACAAGAATAAGCCTAGGGAGGTCGAAAAGTACCTAAAAGTTCATCCAATGACACAAACACAACTATTGGATGCATAAGATTTGTTAGAAACCCTAATTGGACATGAATAAGCCTAGGGAGGTCGAAAATGATCTAAATGTTCATCTAATTACACAAATACACCTATTGGATGCACAAGATTTGTTAGAAACCCTAATTGGACTAGAATAAGCCTAGGGAGGTCGAAAATGATCTAAATGTTCATCTAATTACACAAACACACCTATTGGATGCACAAGAATTGTTAGAAACACTAATTGGACAAGAATAAGGCTAGGGAGGACGAAAATGACCTAATTGTTCATCCAATGACACAAACACACCTATTGGATGCACAAGATTGGTTAGAAACCCTAATTGGACGAGAATAAGCCTAGGGAGGTCGAAAATGACCTAAATGTTCATCCAATGACACAAACACAAGTATTCGATGCACAAGATTGGTTAGAAACCCTAATTGGACTAGAATAAGCCTAGGGAGGTCGAAAATGACCTAAATGTTCATCCAAGGACACAAACACAAGTGTTGGATGCACAAGATTGGTTAGAAACCCTAATTGGACAAGAATAAGCCTAGGGAAGTCGAAAATGACCTAAATGTTCATCCAATGACACAAACACAACTATTGGATGCATAAGATTTGTTAGAAACCCTAATTGGACATGAATAAGCCTAGGGAGGACGAAAATGACCTAATTGTTCATCCAATGACACAAACACACCTATTGGATGCACAAGATTAGTTAGAAACCCTAATTCGACGAGAATAAGCCTAGGGAGGTGGAAAATGACCTAAATGTTCATCCAACGACACAAACACAAGTATTGGATGCACAAGATTTGTTAGAAACCCTAATTGGACTAGAATAAGCCTAGGGAGGTCGAAAATGACCTAAATGTTCATCCAAGGACACAAACACAAGTATTGGATGCACAAGATTGGTTAGAAACCCTAATTGGACAAGAATAAGCCTAGGGAGGTCTAAAATGACCTAAATGTTCATCCAACGACACAAACACAAGTATTGGATGCACAAGATTGGTTAGAAACCTTAATTGGACAACAATAAGCCTAGGGAGGTCGAAAATGATCTAAATGTTCATCTAATTACACAAACACACCTATTGGATGCACAAGATTTGTTAGAAACACTAATTGGACAAGAATAAGGCTAGGGAGGACGAAAATGACCTAATTGTTCATCCAATGACACAAACACACCTATTGGATGCACAAGATTGGTTAGAAACTCTAATTGGACGAGAATAAGCCTAGGGAGGTCGAAAATGACCTAAATGTTCATCCAATGACACAAACACAAGTATTCGATGCACAAGATTGGTTAGAAACCCTAATTGGACTAGAATAAGCCTAGGGAGGTCGAAAATGATCTAAATGTTCATCTAATTACACAAACACACCTATTGGATGCACAAGAATTGTTAGAAACACTAATTGGACAAGAATAAGGCTAGGGAGGACGAAAATGACCTAATTGTTCATCCAATGACACAAACACACCTATTGGATGCACAAGATTGGTTAGAAACCCTAATTGGACGAGAATAAGCCTAGGGAGGTCGAAAATGACCTAAATGTTCATCCAATGACACAAACACAAGTATTGGATGCCCAACATTGGTTAGAAACCCTAATTGGACAAGAATAAGCCTAGGGAGGTCTAAAATGACCTAAATGTTCATCCAATTACACAAACACAACTATTGGATGCACAAGATTGGTTAGAAACCCTAATTGGACAAGAATAAGCCTAGGGAGGTTGAAAAGTACCTAAAAGTTCATCCAATGACACAAACACAACTATTGGATGCACAAGATTTGTTAGAAACCCTAATTGGACAAGAATAAGCCTAGGGAGGACGAAAATGACCTAATTGGTCATCCAATGACACAAACACACCTATTGGATGGACAAGATTGGTTAGAAACCCTAATTGGACAAGAATAAGCCTAGGGAGGACAAAAATGACCTAAAAGTTCATCCAATGACACAAACACACCTATTGGATGCACAAGATTGGTTAGAAACCCTAATTGAACGAGAATAAGCCTAGGGAGGTCGAAAATGACCTAAATGTTCATCCAATGACACAAACACAAGTATTGGATGCACAAGATTGGTTAGAAACCCTAATTGGACAAGAATAAGCCTAGGGAGGTCGAAAAGTACCTAAAAGTTCATCCAATGACACAAACACAACCATTGGATGCACAAGAATTGTTAGAAACCCTAATTGGAAAAGAATAAGCCTAGGGAGGTCTAAAATGACCTAAATGTTCATCTAATTACACAAACACACCAATTGGACGCACAAGATTTGTAAGAAACCCTAATTGGACAATCCTAAGCCTAGGGAGGACGAAAATGACCTAATTGTTCATCCAATGACACAAACATACCTATTGGATGCACAAGATTGGTTAGAAACCCTAATTGGACGAGAATAAGCCTAGGGAGGTCTAAAATGACCTAAATGTTCATTCAATGACACAAACACAAGTATTGGATGCACAAGATTGGTTAGAAACCCTAATTGGACAAGAATAAGCCTAGGGAGGTCGAAAATGACCTAAATGTTCATCCAATGACACAAACACAAGTATTGGATGCACAAGATTGGTTTGAAACCCTAATTGGACAAAAATAAGCCTAGGGAAGTCTAAAATGACCTAAATGTTCATCCAATTACACAAACACAACTATTGGATGCACAAGATTGGTTAGAAACCCTAATTGGACAAGAATAAGCCTAGGGAGGTCGAAAATGACCTAATTGTTCATCCAATGACACAAACACACCTATTGGATGCACAAGATTTGTTAGAAACACTAATTGGACAAGAATAAGGCTAGGGAGGACGAAAATGACCTAATTGTTCATCCAATGACACAAACACACCTATTGGATGCACAAGATTGGTTAGAAACTCTAATTGGACGAGAATAAGCCTAGGGAGGTCGAAAATGACCTAAATGTTCATCCAATGACACAAACACAAGTATTCGATGCACAAGATTGGTTAGAAACCCTAATTGGACTAGAATAAGCCTAGGGAGGTCTAAAATGACCTAAATGTTCATCCAGCGACACAAAAACAAGTATTGGATGCACAAGATTGGTTAGAAACCTTAATTGGAAAAAAAAATGCCTAGGGAGGTCGGAAAGTACCTAAAAGTTCATCCAACGACACAAACACAACTATTGGATGCATAAGATTTGTTAGAAACCCTAATTGGACATGAATAAGCCTAGGGAGGTCGAAAATGATCTAAATGTTCATCCAATTACACAAATACACCTATTGGATGCACAAGATTTGTTAAAAACCCTAATTGGACAAGAATAAGCCTAGGGAGGACGAAAATGACCTAATTGTTTATCCAATGACACAAACACACCTATTGGATGCACAAGATTGGTTAGAAACCCTAATTGGACAAGAATAAGCCTAGGGAGGTCGAAAAGTACCTAAAAGTTCATCCAATGACACAAACACAACCATTGGATGCACAGGAATTGTTAGAAACCCTAATTGGACGAGAATAAGCCTAGGGAGGTCGAAAATGACCTAAATGTTCATCCAATGACACAAACACAACTATTGGATGCACTAGATTGGCTAGAAACCCTAATTGGACAAGAATAAGACTAGCGAGGTCGAAAATGACCTAAATGTTCATCCAACGACACAAACACAAGTATTGGATGCACAAGATTGGTTAGAAACCGTAATTGGACAAGAATAAGCCTAGGGAGGTCGAAAATGACCTAAAAGTTCATCCAAGACACAAACACACCTATTGGATGCACAAGATTGGTTAGAAACCCTAATTGGACAAGAATAAGCCTAGGGAGGTCGAAAAGTACCTAAAAGTTCATCCAATGACACAACCACAACCATTGGATGCACAGGAATTGTTAGAAACCCTAATTGGACGAGAATAAGCCTAGGGAGGTCGAAAATGACCTAAATGTTCATCCAAGGACACAAACACAAGTGTTGGATGCACAAGATTGGTTAGAAACCCTAATTGGGCAAGAATAAGCCTAGGGAGGTCTAAAATGACCTAAATGTTCATCCGGCGACACAAACACAAGTATTGGATGCACAAGATTGGTTAGAAACCCTAATTGGACAAGAATAAGCCTAAGGAGGTCGGAAAGTACCTAAAAGTTCATCCAATGACACAAACACAACTATTGGATGCATAAGATTTGTTAGAAACCCTAATTGGACATGAATAAGCCTAGGGAGGACGAAAATGACCTAATTGTTCATCCAAAGACACAAACACACCCATTGGATGCACAAGATTAGTTAGAAACCCTAATTCGACGAGAATAAGCCTAGGGAGGTGGAAAATGACCTAAATGTTCATCCAATGACACAAACACAAGTATTGGATGCACAAGATTGGTCAGAAACCCTAATTGGACTAGAATAAGCCTAGGGAGGTCGAAAATGACCTAAATGTTCATCCAAGGACACAAACACAAGTGTTGGATGCACAAGATTGGTTAGAAACCCTAATTGGACAAGAATAAGCCTAGGGAGGTCTAAAATGACCTAAATGTTCATCCAACGACACAAACACAAGTATTGGATGCACAAGATTGGTTAGAAACCATAATTGGACAAGAATAAGCCTAGGGAGGTCTAAAATGACCTAAATGTTCATCCAATTACACAAACACAAGTATTGGATGCACAAGATTGGTTAGAAACCCTAATTAGACAAGAATAAGCCTAGGGAGGTCGAAAAGTACCTAAAAGTTCATCCAATGACACAAACACAACCATTGGATGCACAAGAATTGTTAGAAACCCTAATTGGACAAGATTAAGTTTAGGGAGGACGAAAATGACGTAAATGTTCATCCAATAACACAAAACACCTATTAGATGCACAAGATTGGTTAGAAACCCTAATTGGACAAGAACTAGCCTAGGGAGGACGAAAATGACCTAATTGTTCATCCAATGACACAAACATACCTATTGGATGCACAAGATTGGTTAGAAACCCTAATTGGACGAGAATAAGCCTAGGGAGGTCTAAAATGACCTAAATGTTCATTCAATGACACAAACACAAGTATTGGATGCACAAGATTGGTTAGAAACCCTAATTGGACAAGAATAAGCCTAGGGAGGTCGAAAATGACCTAAATGTTCATCCAATGACACAAACACAAGTATTGGATGCACAAGATTGGTTTGAAACCCTAATTGGACAAGAATAAGCCTAGGGAAGTCTAAAATGACCTAAATGTTCATCCAATAACACAAACACAACTATTGGATGCACAAGATTGGTTAGAAACCCTAATTGGACAAGAATAAGCCTAGGGAGGTCGAAAATGACCTAAAAGTTCATCCAATGACACAAACACACCTATTGGCTGCACAAGATTGGTTAGAAACCTTAATTGGACAAGAATAAGCCTAGGAATGTCGAAAAGTACCAAAAAATCATCCAATGAAACAAACACACCTATTGGATGCACTAGATTGGCTAGAAACCCTAATTGCACAAGAATAAGACTAGGGAGGTCGAAAATGACCTAAATGTTCATCCAATGACACAAACACAAGTATTCGATGCACAAGATTGGTTAGAAATCCTAATTGGACTAGAATAAGCCTAGGGAGGTCGAAAATGATCTAAATGTTCATCTAATTACACAAACACACCTATTGGATGCACAAGAATTGTTAGAAACACTAATTGGACAAGAATAAGGCTAGGGAGGACGAAAATAACCTAATTGTTCATCCAATGACACAAACACACCTATTGGATGCACAAGATTTGTTAGAAACACTAATTGGACAAGAATAAGGCTAAGGAGAACGAAAATGACCTAATTGTTCATCCGATGACACAAACACACCTATTGGATGCACAAGATTGGTTAGAAACCCTAATTGGACGAGAATAAGCCTAGGGAGGTCGAAAATGACCTAAATGTTCATCCAATGACACAAACACAAGTTTTCGATGCACAAGATTGGTTAGAAACCCTAATTGGACTAGAATAAGCCTAGGGAGGTCGAAAATGACCTAAATGTTCATCCAAGGACACAAACACAAGTGTTGGATGCACAAGATTGGTTAGAAACCCTAATTGGACAAGAATAAGCCTAGGGAGGTCGAAAATGACCTAAAAGTTCATCCAAGACACAAACACACCTATTGGATGCACAAGATTGGTTAGAAACCCTAATTGGTCAAGAATAAGCCTAGGGAGGTCGAAAAGTACCTAAAAGTTCATCCAATGACACAAACACAACTATTGGATGCATAAGATTTGTTAGAAACCCTAATTGGACATGAATAAGCCTAGGGAGGTCGAAAATGATCTAAATGTTCATCTAATTACACAAATACACCTATTGGATGCACAAGATTTGTTACAAATCCTAATTGGACAAGAATAAGCCTAGGGAGGACGAAAATTACCTAATTGTTCATCCAATGACACAAACACACCTATTGAATGCACAAGATTGGTTAGAAACCCTAATTGGACGAGAATAAGCCTAGGGAGGTCGAAAATGACCTAAATGTTCATCCAATGACACAAACACAAGTATTGGATGCACAAGATTGGTTAGAAACCCTAATTGGACTAGAATAAGCCTAGGGAGGTCTAAAATGACCTAAATGTTCATCCAATTACACAAACACAACTATTGGATGCACAAGATTGGTTAGAAACCCTAATTGGACAAGAATAAGCCTAGGGAGGTCTAAAATGACCTAAATGTTCATCCAACGACACAAACACAAGTATTGGATGCACAAAATTGGTTAGAAACCTTAATTGGACAAGAATAAGCCTAGGGAGGTCGAAAATGATCTAAATGTTCATCTAATTACACAAACACACCTATTGGATGCACAAGATTTGTTAGAAACACTAATTGGACAAGAATAAGGCTAGGGAGGACGAAAATGACCTAATTGTTCATCCAATGACACAAACACACCTATTGGATGCACAAGATTTGTTAGAAACACTAATTGGACAAGAATAAGGCTAGGGAGGACGAAAATGACCTAATTGTTCATCCAATGACACAAACACACCTATTGGATGCACAAGATTGGTTAGAAACTCTAATTGGACGAGAATAAGCCTAGGGAGGTCGAAAATGACCTAAATGTTCATCCAATGACACAAACACAAGTATT